>VMDO01041918.1:0-10874 GCA_007922755.1 Pedetes capensis | reverse complement strand
AACTATCATTCGCTTCCTCCTCTCCTCCTCCTCCTCCCCCTTTAAATTATTAACAGTATTGATTGTACATAGTATTGGGGTTCAGTATGTACTGATCAAGTCTGACATCCTTTTTTCTACCTTGCCCTTTCATACCCTTCTCAATTAGTAGTAATCACTCTTCTGTTTTCACGTGGACTTTTTTAGCTTCCAAATTTGGGATAAAACATGCAATACCTGTCTTTCTGTGTCTGGCTTATTTCCTTAACATAATGTCCTCTAGTTCCATCCATTTTGCTGCAAATGGCAGGATTTCATTCTCCCTTATGGCTGAATAATACAGTATTGTGTATATACACCACATTTTCTTTATCTGTTCCTCTGATGATAGGCATCTAGTCTGATTCTTAGCTATTGTGAATTGTGCCACAATAAACCTGGACATGCAGGTATCTCTTTGGTATGCTGATTTCATCTCCTTTGGACATGCCCTCAGAAGCAGGACAGCTGGATCACATGGTAGATCTATTTTTAGGTTCTTTTTTTTTTTCTTTTCCTTTTCCTTTTTTTTTTTTTTTTAGGAATGTCCATACGTTCTTCATAGTTTCCACCAACAATGTGTAAGAATTCCTTTTTCTCAACATCCTCACCAGCAATTATTTTTAATTCTGAATTATTTTTTAATTCAATTATTTTTAATGATTTTTAAAATCATTCTAACTGGGCTGAGGTAGTACCTTACTGTTGTTTTCATTTGCATTTCCCTGATGGCTAATGATATTGAGCATCTTATTATATATTTGTTGGCCATTTGTATTTCTTCTTTTGAGAAGTATCTATCAGATCACGTACCTGATTTTTAATTAGATTGCTTGTTTTTTCTTCAACTTCCTTCTTATATCCAGGGCAGGGAAGTGTCCAGAGTCTAAAAGTGTCCAGAGTCTGAAAGCCATGGACAGATTTACAGCCACAATTCTTGGGTTTTCTGGCTTAGCTGGCTTTCCAAGTCCTGGCCCTTCTCTCTCTGGGCAGTCTTCATAGCCACAATCAAGGCTCTGGGTCTTAGGCTCCATTATGCCTCAATAGGTTGTTTCCTTTCTTTTTGGATAATGCTTTGTTGTGAGTGTACATGCTGCCCTGAAAGTGGCCAGCCAGACCTCTGCACACACAGGTCTAGTCCCCTGGCCTCTGGAGAGCAGGAAGTACAGGCAGCTCATGACCCAGAGTCTCTAATCAAGGCTTATTCATACACACAGTGGGCACATTTCTCTAAAGCTATGCATTAAACATGTGTTTGTCCATTACTTGCTGCTGAGATTCTCTTTATTGGACATCTTCCTGGCTTTGGGATAGGTGTTGGGTAGGGTCAGAATTCAGAAAATGATTCATTAACTTTTATTATCTCAGTTGCAATCTCAGGGAAGATAGGATAGGAGCACAAACAATGGAATTGTGGTAAAAATAAAAGCCTCCAGATATTGACAGGAGAAGCTATTTCTAGGTTGAGGAGCTGAATTAATTATGCTTAATTTATGTGTTTTATAATTGGTGTTTGTATATGAGTTTTATTTAAAGGTGAGTGGTAAGAAACCCACTCATTCTTGGCTCTTCTAAGAATGGGGTATTTCCCCCAGTCCTCATCCCTGTCTTATCCTCCCTCCCCCACCACTAGTCACTGGGGCCTAGAAGTACGCAGGCTGCCAAGGGCCCAGTGGAAGACGCAGAGAAGTGAAGAAGAATAGCCACGTCTGAGGGAGGCCTCCAAGGCCATGCTGTCAGAAGCTGAGCAACAGAATTTGCCTGGATCTTTCCTGTTGGAGACACTCCCTTGGGAGCCCTCAGGAAGCTGGTGAATCGGAAGGCAGACCTCCAAGGCAATCTCAAATCGATAGTTCTGATTGGCAAAACAGGTTCTCCTGCTATTAGGAATGGTGACAGCTTTCAGATGGGGCATAAACCAATTGTTAAAGAGCCTTCAACATTATTCACCAGGGTGGGAGAATTGGTTTTGGTATCCGGGAAAAACAGCCGTTTGGGTAATTACATTCTGGTTCCCCTTGTCTCTTCTAACACATTAGTGGGAGATAATATTCCTCATTCTTGTCCAGAACCATCTCATAGAGCTGCAATTAAACAGCTGTCACCATCCTCCTCCTATCTGGATGCATTTCTCAGCAGGAAGAATGGCTCCCTGTGTGTCGGCTGCATCAATCCTAGGCATAGGCAATAACTTGCTGGAGCTAGAGGCCATGCATTAGAGTGGAAAACGCTGCATTAGAAGGCAAGAGCTAGGCTAGGGGCACAGCTTAGTGGTGCAGCACTTACCTAGCATGTGGGAGGCCCTTGGTTTAATTCCCCAGTACTGAAGAAAAGAAGAAGTAGGAGGAGGGGAAGGAGAGGGAGGAGGAGGGAGAGGTCATCCAAAGGTAGGGGCGTTGAGACTATGACTTTCCATGCATCCTTGGGTAAGTCACTTCATCTCTCTAGTGCCTGGATTTCCTAAGCTGTAAAGTGAGAAGCCTAGAAGAAGCGATTTTCTGGAGATCTGCCATCCCTATGGGATCTGCAATTTAGGGTGTGGGCCCTTTTTCAGCACAACACAGACTCTCCATGGCTCTTGCTCTGGGTGGGAAACTCTGCAGGTTGATTGGCCACATGATCTTTGTATACTGTGGTATATCCTCTGCCACTGTGGGGAAGCCTTGGACCCTAGTTCTTCTTGGCTTTTCAATGACTTATAGCCTAAAATTGACTGCCTTTGAAACAAATGATCTTTCACCCACTCTTTCCTTCACTTCATTGCTCTTTATGAGCTATATCAGACCTCTGTCCCTGCCACAAGTAATTGGACTTTAGGGAGAGAAACATCCAGAAAGGACACAGAGGCTTAGAGCATAAGACAGGAAATGAGGAAAGAACAGGAAATGGAGGGGAAACAAAAAGGGAATCTGAAGGCAGAGGACAAGAGAGGGCTCAGCCATGGGTTGGGGAATGAGAGGCAGTGCTAAAGGGGATGGGAGAAAGAGGGGCAGGCTTGGAGAAGGAGTCATTGGAGGAAAGAGGGGCAAGTACAGGAGAATGACAGCAGGTTCTGGAAATAAGTGCTAGAAGTTTAAGAAATTCATTTCCTTTCTTCACTTCCTCCTTCCTTCTTTCATCTCTTCCAACGTACACTAGCATCCCACAATCTGACACACAATACTCGACATCAATATTCCAGGTTCTAAGGAAGCAAACATGAATAAAACATGGTCCTTGAGTGCCAGGAGATGACAGTACATTAGAGGGAGGTAGAGTGTTTAAAGTGTGACAAGGTGTGGAAAGCCTGTGGTAGAGGGGTGTGTACAGTTGGAGGAGGGGGTGGATCTGTCCTATAGGGAGAAAAGGAAGGAGGCTCAGGAATGGTTTCCTGGGCAGATCCTACTCTTTTCATCAGGGAAGCAGAATTTCTGGGCTCCTCTGTGCTTCTGCACCTCACTCTCTGTGGCTTAGTTGTATGATTTTGCTTTATGCAGTCATTCTACCCTCCACATTTCTACAGCTCTGGGATATTTTATTCTCATTCACCTCACCATATTGGAATCATTTCCTTACATGGCTGTCTTACCCAGGCACTGAGTTCTTTAAGGCCAAGAAACATGGTTGAATTACTTTCATATTTATATTGCCCATGACCTAGCCTGTCTACAACCATACCATGCTGGCATCTGATCCTGTCTAATCTTGGAAGCTAAGCAGGGTTGGGCCTGGTTAGACCTTGAATAGGAGACCATATGGGAATACCAGGTGCTATAGGCTTGGGGGAAGGACCTGGCAGCCTGATCCTGAAACAATTAGCCACTAAATACCCTATAAATAGCAGAGAAGCACTGACAGTGCTTGGCATGGCACAGGATCGGGTAGTGTTTCATTCTGTTTCACATAGGGTTGCTATGAGTTGGATCCAACTTTATAGCACCTAACACTACCACAACCATGACCTAGCCTAGTGCCAACAAACAGCAGGTACAAACTACCCTACCCCAAATTAAAAAAAAAAAAAAAAAAAAAAAAACCTGAAGGAAGTGAGAGGCATATATGCTGTATGTTCAGCTGGCTCTCATTTATGTAAGCTGCCACAACAGCTAACATCCCACCCAACATTTCCATCATACCACCACTGTTTTGTGTCTAAAAAGAGAAAGGTATTTCTCTGAATGCTTTTACAAACATCCATGCTTTGCCTGGCCTGGCCTCTTTCACTTTTTCATTTTCCTTCTCTTTGTTTTGTACCTGCCTCTTCCCTCTCCAGGGATCCTGAGTAGGAATGAGTTAGCCTCAGTTTCCTTTTCATAATGGTGAGGTAGAACTTTTTCCTAATAATGTAGGGGTCAGGGATGTCCTCTTGGACAGAGCCTGAGTGTGTACTAATATCATAAATCAATGGCTCTTGGGGATTCCTCCTCCTCAGGAGCACAGAATTCACTTTGGCTTCCTTTTTCCTAAGGACCTTCATCTGTTACTGCTGGACAATAGATATTTTGAATGTTAGTATATCCAGGAAACTGGAGACATGACTTTTTCCAGAGAGTGGTGTCTCTCTGATCTCATAACACTCAGTTTCAAAGAGGTCTGTCTTTTGACTTGAAAGTGTAAGTGGAAGAGACCTGGCCACTTCTCGTGCCACCTCCTCAAATCTTTGCTTCCACTTAGCTATGTCTTCTAGCTGTATGAGTTTCCTGGGTCATAGAGCTAGAGGATCTGAAAGGCAAGATCGAATGGATGTCTAGACTATAGTTGGCTTGGCAGCCATACACATTACTTAATCTACATTTCTCAGGGAATTGAGTCTTTTAATCTTTTGTACACAAGCCATAGGGCCTCAATAATAGATATATTTAAAAAATCCAAATAAGTAACTCCTTAGTTCATCATTTCCACCTCTGAAAGTAGGATTCTTGGAAAGCTGGTACAATTTGAGTCAACAATTGAGACTCAGTCATCTCTTCAAGAAGTTATTTAAAAATGTATTGAGGAACCCAGATTATAATCTGCTCATGAAAAGCATTGGAGAGTATAATACCTTAGCTGGAAACTACGGTAATGCTGGTTCGAAGTGGTGCCCCCACTACTAAATACCTTCCATTTTGGGAGTGAGATTACAAAACCCTCCGGTGGCCTTGCTGAAGTAAATTTAAGCTCTTAAAAATGTCATCCAACCTCATTGTCCTTTGTTATTATGGGCTATAAACACAGATTCAAAATGAGAATAATCTAAATACTACTGGGCTAATGTTCTGCATTGAATTACAGTCCTTCATGATTACAGATTAATTAAAGGGAGGCTATTCAGATACACATGTCTAAAACAGCTATTAAAGCTCTCTGGCAGATGCATGTGTTTTCAGACCAGGAAAAGAGAATCCCAATTTGGTGATGATAATACCCGGTGTGGCTTGGGGCTGTGGTTTCTGTTGTTTCCTTGTGATTTTTTTGAGGTAGGTCAGAGGTGGACTTGGGGAAGGGCCAGCTAATGAGGTTAGCTCATGATGGGCTTCATGTCACTGCTTAGAAAAGCTGGAAGACCCCAGCATACTTGCATTAAGAGAGAACGGAGTTATGATAGAAATCCTACCAGTTCTTTCAGAAGGGCACCATCCTTGAGGAGAAAGCCAGTAGAATTCCCTGGATTTCATCTGTTCATCTTCCATCCATCTAGCTCACCTTTATGGACCCATTATGTTCTTTGCATAGTACCATTATGGGAGTTGGTGAGGACCAACTGTGGTGAATGGAGGCTTGGAAGAGGAGAAGGAAATACAGAATTCCATGGAAAAGAAGGATGCGACTCAGCTCTTTATGAAAATTTTCTGTGCTGATATGTTATATAGATTGTCTCACTAAGTCTAATACCTTCCCTGTAAGGTTGGCATTACAGTTTTATAATGAGAAAAATCAATAATGAGAGAGGTTGCATTAGGTGGGGGCCGACGTTGGCTCTAAAATCTTTTTAGTGTAGCATACTATCTTCAAGGAATTTACCATCTTGATGGAGAGGGACACATTCTCATATGTGTTAGGTGAACAAAGTATCAGCAGACTTTGCCCTAGACATAGACTTATGTTAAAAATAAAATCACTGCATATGAGAAGTCATGAGCAGCAGCTAATTTAAGGCTAGTTAGTGCCAAATGATCAGGTTAAATGATGATGCTGTAGGACATGCTCCAGGATGCCAGTGGAGGATGAAATGAAATTTGTGTTTGTCCTTAACGAATACATGGGATTGGAACAGGTGGGATAACCATGCTTGGCCTGTTCAGAGGAAAGGTTGTTGATCTGGCTGGGCCAGAGTGTGGGATTTAGTCAGAGGCTATGATGGTGAAGTCTGAATAGCTAGGCTTGGCTAGAGAAAAAAGGCCCGGCTTTAAGGTCTTTATAGGTGGTAGGGATCTTAGGCAGGAAGTATGATGTGAGTAGTACTTTCAGAAAGTGAATCCAGTCATAACATAGCACAAGCTGGATCCTGCATTAAGCATTCATCTTTTTCCAGGGATAATATGGCATAAGCCAGAAAGAGTTACACATGATTCTAAGGGGTCTAAACTTGACCCTGAACCACAGTCATCCCCCCAAAGGTATGGGTATTTGATAGAACATCTTAGAATTTTAAAATATTGAGAGATCCTTGTTTCCCATTGTAATCACTGTGGAAATTCCTTGAGGATCTTTAAAAAGGGGCATTGGCCCCTTTGTGGTTATTTAGCTGGAGGTACAGTTGGAAAACATAAGTTAAAGAACATGGTAATATGATATTATCATGATTATGACAATCATGATTCAAAATAAAACAATATTATGAAATGTCACCAGAAGCTTCTTTTTCCTGAGTTTTGTAGAATCAACACACTCCATCATTCTTCATTTAACATGGTGGCTAGTGCTTCTTTCATGTACTACTTTGGGTGGGGGAGACTACATATGCTTGAAAAATACAGATTTTCAACAGGAAGATCTGGACCTTTTGAGAGTGAGACAGATTTCTGAGTCTAAAAAGCTGGGCCTTGAGTATCAGGAACCAAGAATTGGATCTTTGCCCTGCTTTCCCAGGACTGCACCTGCTGAGAAGAACCAGAGGGGTGTTGTGAGCACCCAGAGTTAGATTTGGACTGCTTCAGTATACTTAGGAAGCTCTTGGCAGATGGGCCCCTGAACTCAGAGAAGCATAGGACAGTGTTGAGGGCCTCACTACTCCCTTACAGGGGCCTGAGGTGGCTAAGAGGGTATAGGCAAACCTTTGGAGGCCTTATAGAGGGAGCCAGAGTGGTCTGTGTAGACCCAATGACCTGCAAATAAGTACCCCTCAGACACACAGCAGGGCCCCAGATCAAAGACAACATGGAATGAATGCTCTTCTGTGACTAGTACGGTACAAGCAGCCTTCCTATTTTCACTTACATCCTAGGGGAATGGAAAAAAGACTAACAAAGAGAAAAATTTCCAATTGTCTGATTATCTATGCTAAAAGGGATGAAGAAAATTCCCAAGTGCCAGATGTTACTTTAGTTAGATTACAGTGTTTGCCATCGATGGAAGTGTGTGTGTGGGGGGTTCTCCCAAGAGCTAAGTCTAATTTTTTACTTTTGCATAGAGAATGTAAAACTTACAACCTCTATATGCTGTTAAAAATCCTTTCCAACTGGCTGATTCTCTTCTATCACAGCTGGTCTGGCTTTTCTTCCTTTTACCATTTCTTTCTTCTTCTTTTTAAAACTTTATTGACACATAATTGAACATCTTTATGGGGTGGGATGTGATGTTTTGATACATATATACACTGTATAACCATCGAATCAGGGTAATTAGCATATTTCTTAGCTAGGAGGAATAAGTTCTGGTGTTCTATTGCACAGTACTGTTAGCTATTGTTATAGCTATTGTTATGCTAACAATAATGCACTGCATATTTCAGATAGCTAGAAAAGAGGATTTTGAATGTTCTCACAAAAAATGATAAATGTTTAAGGTGATGAATACATTCTTTTCATAAGCATGCTCTTTCTCAGGGCTGACTTAAGCTGGCCTCTTTTTGAAAATACCAGCTGAGATCCAAGGTTCTAAAATGCTTATCACTCATTTGATACTTAATCCACACATCATGTATTCTACTTACTTCAATTAAAGACACTGACTGAGCATCTAATCTGTGCCAGGCTCTGCACAGGATAGTGGGGTTTGGGGGCCAAGCTCCCAGTAGAGTGGAAAACAGACATATAGAGATTTTGAAGTTACTTTTTCATCTTTCTAAGGTTAAAAAAACAATGGAATTGGAGGCAAAAAATTTCATAGCTTTGCTATTTGGTACCTATAGAATCTTAACTTCTTTGGGTTTCAAGCTGCTAGTATGTAAAATGAAGGAAGAGGAAAGAGAAAAAAATTCTTTAGGCCCTTTCCTGATTCTAAAGTATGTGAATCTTGTGATTTTTCAACATTGAAGAATCACGTCAATTGAAGTCTCAGAAGACAAGAGAGGTGACAGAACACAGTGAACACAAGTACATTTATGTTTTTGACTCTGCTGTAATGGCCTCAAAGCAGTGGCAAAGTCCCATCATAAGCAAACTACATGGAGGTACCCTATATTGCTGATCACCTCCAAACAAGTCCTGGCCATATGCTGGACCAAGGAAGGAGCTTCTAAATGGTGTACTGGTGGGTCTACTCTTGTAATTATTATTATGCTATTACACTGTCAAAGGAGAATAGAGAATTTAAGCTTATGCTATTGGGTACGTTTGTCTTTGCCTACAATTATAATTTTGAATGCCCGTAAAATTAAGTAGACATCTGAAATTATATGAAATACTAATACATTTGCCTGGTTTATATTTTCTAGCTACAGATCTCAACTTCCCACTACTCTTTGAATTCAGAGACAGTTCCCCATGCCATGCCCTTTTGGCTCATTTATTCATTCACTCATTGAACATCCTCTAAAAATTCCTAGAGGCCTTGTTGTGTGCCAGGCTTTGAGTTAAATGTCAGGGATGTGGACCTAACATGGAAGGCTCACTATTTAAAGGGATAGAAAATGACAGAAGCAAAAGTCAACCAGGCTGTGACACTTGGATGATCTACTTGGGTAAGAGGGAGCTTTCCTTGACCTCATAAGAGCTTTGCAGACTGAACACCCAACTATCCTCAAATTACACCAAATGGGATTATCTGTGTATCAGATCTAAGAGCCTGGAGAGAAATGCAATGGAAGGAATTTGACCCTTGAAAAAGGAACCTACCAAATGGTGACTGAATGACTTTCTTTATACTTTTCATCTCTATCAACGACTGATGACGACAGACAGTGACATTTCATATGCCAGTGGGGCTTGGGATGAAGGTGTATAAGACACTATAACATGGAAATGTAAATAAAATATTTTTAGAAAGCCAAAGAGTTTGGGTTCTTTAATAAAGTATCTGGCCTTTGTTCCAAAAGTATGGATTCTTACTATAAAATTCAATTACTAGGTGGAGGGCAAATGGAGAACCCAGTTTATCCTTCTGGTCATGTACCAGGTAGACAAATTCTACTTTCTTGAATCAATGCAAGACTAGAGCCTCCAAGTTTGACACTAAAGGTGAACCTCTTGGAGTGGGAATGGTTTGACTGGAAAGTCTTTTTTACCCTCCCTCCCTCTCTTCTTCCTTCTTTTCTTCTCTCTTTTCCTCCCTCTTTGTCTGAGATTTACCATTTCCTTGGAGAGTCTTATGGGCCATTCCTGCCATCATCAGTCTGGTCTCAAGGGTGATATTTAAATCCTTTAAAACCCTGGCAAACGCCCAGACAAAACTCTGGGAGTACAACCAAGATAAGCTGGAATGTTCAATATAACTTTGATAAAAGCCAGGAAAAGACAAGGGAAAAACTTTCTAGTGTTCACTATGGGTTTTGACTCTGCTTTGCTGACCATAGAAAAGAATATAGCTCTCTAAAGACCTCCCTTCCAAGCTTCTAGTGTTTTCCCATGTAGTGAATGCAACCTTAGCTTCCACTACACAAGAGCTTACTCTAATTTTTTGACCTCTAGAGGAAAATGCTCTTATTTACCTTCATCCTGGCCTTTGCCAAGGGACCAACACTAGGAAAAACCTCAGCCTTGGTTAAGATCTTACTGAAAATAAGTCAGGCACCAAACCACACACCATGTCCTTATTCACATGTGGAAGCTAAAAAGTTGATCTCAATGAAGTTAAGAATAGAATAGTGGTTATGAGAACCTAGAAAGTGTATAGGGGAGGGAGGGATGGTGAAGGGATGGTTAACAGCTACACAGGTGCAGCTGGATAAGAGGAATAAATTCTAATATTCTATAGCTCATGATTGGGAGAAGGACCCAGCAAGCCACTCCCTACCTCCCCGCCAAACAACGACAACAACAACAACAAAAAAAATCCACCATTGAAAACCCTATGAACAACAGAGAAGCACTGACAATAGTGTTTCGCTTATTGTATGTAGGGTTGCTATGAGTTGGATTCCGACTCAGTGGCACCTAACAACAACAACAATAGCCCACGAGGATAACTATAGATGACAACAATTAATCAAATAGACCAAAATAGCTGAAAGAGGATTTAGAATGTTCCCAACACAAAGAAATGCTAAATGTGTGAGGTGATAGATATGCCAGTTATCCTGATCTCATCATTACACATTGCATACATGCATTGAAATGCCACACTGTACCCCATAATACACACTGTACCCTGCAATGTGTACTAACTAAAGACTGTGGCCCTCTTAGGGATTACATCCCTTAGGGATTATGTTCAAATGCCCCACAAAACCCTTTATTCTCTGTGTGTGTGCATGTGTGTGTGTGAGAAAGAGAGAGAGAGAGAGAGAGAGAGAGAGA
>VMDO01041917.1:0-10890 GCA_007922755.1 Pedetes capensis | reverse complement strand
GGGAGAAGTTTCTCTAAAAGGAATCTAGAGAACAAATGCCAGCCAGCCCCTTTAACTATCTCTGCAGGTATCGAGAGAAATTTGGAGACCCTTCACAAAACCAGTGCTTAAGATAGAGCAAACTCACATAGACCACTCCTGGGAAATGTATTGCAACACTGACCACAGGAGAAAGGGCACATCGGTGATCCCATTAAAGGAGGTGACAAATTTGCATTGTAGTTTTTTTTGTTTGTCTCTTTGTGTTTTTGTGATACTCAGGATCTCATGCTTGTGTCCTTTGCAAGTGCTGTGTCACTGAGCTGCACCTCCAGTCTATTTTTTTTTTTTACTCCTTATTATTATTTTTTTCTTTTTGAGACAGGATCTCAGTAAATTACGCAGACTGCCTCTGGTCTCAAACTTGCGATCCTCCTGCCTCTGCCTCTCAAGTTGCTGGGATTTAGGGGTGTGCCACCGCACCCGGCTACATTGTAGTTTTTTAAAAGAGCAAAAAAACACAATGCATTTACTACTTCCAAATTCACTAAAATAAATCCTCGAGGACAATGGACTATAGCACTTTATTTAAGTTGAACCTTGAGCTTGGAAAATACCAAACACTAACCGTCTATAATTTTGGTTATTAAGAAAATTAGAGTACAGTCAGATTTTAAGGAAACTTTATCATATATAATTATATTATTCAAACTTTTCATAAGGCTGTCTCTCTTTTAATATTCTACTGATATGATTAACTTAAGCATTTCCCAAAGTACGTTCCAATAAACAATATTCTGAAGAAATAACATTTAAAAGTTTCTGTGAAGCTAGGCACCATGGTACATTCCTATAATCCCAGTAACTCAGGAGGCTGAGGCAGGAGGATCACACATTCTAAGGCAGAGTCATCCTGCTCAATTTAGTGAGACCTTGTCTAAAAATAAAAGATAGAAAAGGACTGTGTGTGTAGCTCAGTGGCACAGCACTTGCCTAGTATGTGTGAGGTCCTGGGTTCAACACCCTAGTTCTAAAAAGAAGTAAAAAAAAAAAAAAAAAAACGAAAAACATGGGTCTATGGTTGAAGGGAGAAGGACGTGGCAATCCACTCCCAAGGCAATCCCAAAACAATCAGCCATTGAAAACCCTATAAGGGTGGCTGTGAGTCAGACATGATTTGATGACACCTAACAACAACATGGTTGAAGGAGTTTTAGGAGTTTTAGACATTTACATTGTTATTGTTGTTAGGTGCCGTTGAGTCGGTATCTGACTCATAGTGACCCTCATAGGGTTTTCAATGGCTGACCTTTTCAGGATTGTCTTGGGAGTGGATTGCCAGGCCCTTCTCCCATTTTTGCGGTGCTGGGAATTGAACTCGGGGCCTCAGAGACTGCAGTGCAGCCCTCTACCCACTGAGCTAAATCCCAGCCCAGACATTTACATTATATTGACCTTTTCTTTCTTGATGATTCAAAGTAGTCATTAGCTTGTTGAGATCCATTGTAGTAAAGAAACCTTACTCTGGAGATGGTGGCACATGCCTGTAATTCTAGCAAGTTGGTAGACTGAGCAGAGAGGCTCAAGAGTTCAAGGCCAGAGGCAGCTTGCATAACTTATAGTAAAAATTAAGAAATGAGTGGGGAGTGCAGCCCAGTGTCAGAGCACTTCCAAAGTGTGGATAAGGTCCTGGTTTCAGCCCCTAAGTACCAAAAAATGTAAAAAAAAAAAAAAAAAAGTAAGAAACCTTATATGGTTTTACCCAAACTTCCAAAACCCAATCTCCATGGAATTCAAGTATTTGAAATAGCATGTTTTAAACCTAAGAAACTCAAGTTTAGAAAATTCCAATATCAGAGTATTTGTGCTGCATCCCAAAGTTCTAAACAATTGTGTTTCTGTAGTTTATTTTCTTAATTTGTAACAGTGTAGCCATCATCTCAAGGAACTATCAGCACTGATAATAGATAAAATTGTGGAGGATCCATACATTACCTACTGCATAATTGTCACTCAATAAATAATAGTTCACTTGATTTAATGCAACTAGTAACAATACAGGCTGGGGTTTAGCTCAGGTGATAGATTGCCTCTCGGCATTCTCTGAGGACCCAGGTTTGATCCCCAGCGCCGCAAATATGGGAGAAGGATGTGGCAATCCACCTCCAAAGCAATCTCAAAACAATCAGCTGTTGAAAACCCTGTAAGGGTCACTATTAGTCAGATCCTACTCAACGGCATTGAATAACAAGAAGTAATCATATGCAACAAATTCAACTGGATATTGATATTAAAAATACATACCTTTACAATAATTATTTTCTAACTTTTTAACTTGTATGCATAATTTAAATGTAGTCATACACCTGTATGTGTGGTTTACGCATACATACATTATGCTGCCATTAGAACCCATGTATTTATATATACATGTATACATATATACACATATACACATACATACATACATATATATAATAACTATGAGAAAAGTTTACTTTTCTTAAAACAAATTTACTTTTATTGTTATTGATAATGTACTCTATATTTTATGCTAGAATATTCTAGTTTACATCTAAATTTTAACTCTGACTGTATATCCAATAAAATGATTTTGTAAAGGTTAGTAATTTGATATATTCAACTCTAAAAGAACCTAACACTCACAGCAAAGTTGTATTATCTAAATACAGAGCAAAACTGTGTATTGCATGATACTAGAAATGGCTATTTGAGATGGGATAGTTTATTCCATACCCACAAACTACAAATTCTTTATAGGAAATTCTCCATGTGATTGATGTTCAGATTGTTGTTGTTATTGTTGTTGTATGTTTGTTTGTTTTTAAAGAAATAGATATGAAGGTGATCTACCTTATTTAGAGATTTGGATGGACCAGCAAATTTATCTAAAAGCTATACTTGACACTTCAAAGATCATATTAGAAGTGAATATTCTGCCTGTTGTTTTTAGGTGCCATCAGGTCAAGTCTAACTAATAGCGACCCTATGTACAGCAGATTGAAACACTTCCTGATTCTGTGCCAGGCACACCATATTATTTATGTTTAAGCCCAGTGCTCCGGACACTGTGTCAGTCCATCCGGTGGAGGGTTTTACCTTTTTTTTTTTTACTGACCTGCCACTCTCCCGAACATGTTGACTTTCTCCAGGGAGAGACTGGACTCTCCTGATGACGTGTCTGAAATATGTAAAAGCAGTCTGGCCATCCAAGTGCTTCCAAGGAGCACTCTGGTTGTACTTCTTCTAGGACAGATCTGTTGGTTCTGTAGGCAATCCGTGGTATATTCAATATTCATCTCTAGTACCATAATTCAAAACCATTAATTCTTTTCCTGTCTCCCTTGTTCAATGTCCAGCTTTCACAACCATATGATGCCGCTGAAAATAACACGGCATGAGTCAGGCACACCTTTGTCTTCAATGTGACATCTTTACTTTTCAATACTCTAAAGAGATCTGATTACTCTAAAGAGATCTGATTACTACAGTATTTAGTCCCTCATGTGTCTGTCACCTTGTGCTACAGAGGCCTATGTTTTGATGTGATGCCGAAAGCTATGCCGTCAACATTTCAGATACCAGCAGGGCCACCCACGGTAGACAGGTTTCAGCTTGCTTCCACACTAAGAGAGACTAGGGGACAGTACCCTGCAGCTCACTCCCAAAACAATTAGGCATTGAAAACTCTTTGAACAATAGAGAAGCACTGTCAAATATAGTGCCAGAAAACTAATTTCCTAGGCTGGAAGGCATTCAAGAAATTACTGGGGAAGAGTTGCTTCCTCAAAGTAGAGTTGACCTTCATGAGGAAAATGGAGTAAAGGCCCTGGGACTTCCTTTTGCTGATGTGGTATAACTCAAAATAAGAAGAAACATGGTGGTTACAACAATGGACTCAAACATAAAAAGATCATGTGCATGGCACAATATTGGGTAGCTTTCCTTCTGTTGTACCTAAGTTTGCTTACAGCACCTGACAGCAACAGCAACACGGCCTTTAATAGAAAAATACAATGTCTATTTAAAAACAGAGTATTGTATCTTTTGACAGTCAGAAATCCTTCCATATGTTTGCATCATAAATAATTATGGTAGGATTTCTAAATCCACATTTCTGATATAGTTCCTTAATTTCTGGTCTTTGTGTTACAGTATGATAAACTGTAGAAGATTTTCATATGTCAAAAATTAGCATTTTCTTTAAATTAGCATTTTCTTCTATTTGAAGATTCTTTGACTGACAGGTTTATAGGCAATGTTTATTCATAAAAATTAGAATAAATTTTCAGACAGTGCCTAAAAAGTAGACCCCAAATAAGCACTTACCATCTGTGAATACATCCCTACATTTCCTGAAAACAACAACAACAATACCAAATAAATCAAAGACAATTCAAGTGTTTGAAGAAAAATATATTAAATAAATAAATGCATTTTTGAGAGTCTCTAACTTTAAAGAGCTAAAATGATTTATAATCTCCAATTTGTTATGCTTTCCTGAGGGGCAGAGCATATAAATCTACAAACCTTTCTCAGCATTTATAACCATGTAGCTCTGCAATGCTGAATACAAACTTTCACCATTTTGCAAAAGGGGAAAAAGAACAGTAGTGTGAAAATAAACAAAATAGAGCACATATAAGTATGTATGTGCAACTGTACAAAATAAAATATGTGTACCTGCCAGACTTCATAAGAGAACCTATTGTTTATTTTCACATTTCTGTCCTTATCTGTAATTCCATGTGATACAGCTTCTAAATATTTAGCCTAAGTTCTCTAATGTATAATGGACTTGTAGAGATACTTCCAAAAATATAACTGCTGTAGGTTCAGATTTTAAAAGGTAACTAAATTTTACACAAGTCCTGCAGAGAATGTTCCAGTGAATGTATCCATTTTATACTGTATTCAGATGATTATAAGTTTGTTGATTTGCATGTTGTAAAATTCAAATGGGATCCTCAGTAGTTTCTCTATCCTCCTATTCACCAATAACCATAGTGCACTATCCTTTTTATCTAGCCATCAGAGCAGAAAATCTAAAAGAACATCTAGGGTTTGAACCTAAGAATTCATATTGTCAGCATTTTTCCAAATGTAAAAGTAAATATTAAACAAATAGAAATATATCCCAGAAGGCTTTTCACTAACTGTCTGAGGTTCACATAGCCCTTTCTTCACAAATGGGTGACTATCCTATTTACAAATACCTCCCAGACAGAATAGCATTGGCTTCTTAGGTAACTTATTCTAATGGATTAGAATCTGAAACCATCTACTACTTGAATCCAAAGGAAAACATTTACATAGGTCACACTTTGACTATGAGAAAATGTGCGTGGTGTATTATCTGTTAAATATAAGATATTATCAATGCAGAAATAATAGATTTCCATATTTTATTTTATTTTATTGCACTAATTACAGTTCGGCTTAGTTGGTAGAGTGCTGTTCTGTGCTTCTCAGGACCCAGGTTCGATCCCCAGCACAATAAAAATGGGAGAAGGACATGGCAATCCATTCCCAAAGCAATCTTGAAACAATCAGCCATTGAAAACCCTATGCGAGTTGCTATCAGTCAGACCTGACTTGATGGCACTTAACAATAACAACTATATCACTGGCCACTTATTTACTAGCTGTGTCTTGCAACAAATATTATCTGACATTTATCTTCTGTATTTTGTGATCTAGAATTCAAATAAAATATTTCCACCTGAGTCTCAATAGTGGTTATGAAAGTTGCACTTCTTAGTCTTTATTTAGACAAAAATCTCAGCTCACAAGTAAAAGCAGTATCATAGCCCTGTGGCTATAACTGTTGAATTATGAAATTCTACAACACCTCACCAAAATGGAATATAAGAGCTGTGTCACAATAAAAATAGGAAAATCCAGGTAAAAGTTGAAAGAAAATGTTTCTAAATCATGAATATGGGGGAGGAAGAAAAAGAAAAAAAATATTTAAGGAGTAATTATACACATAAATGTAAGTAATGATGATGTGCCTGCAAGCCATAGACCCCTGTCATTCCATTCTAAACGATCTCAGTGGGTAAACAGGGATGAACCTAGTTGTTACTTGGATGGGAGACTGACTGAGAATACCATGTGCTGTAACCTTAGGAGAAGGACTTGGCAACTCACTCCCCCATAAAAATCAATCAGCCATTGAAAACGTTATGAATGGCAGAGAAGCACTGACAACAGGGCCAGACACTGCACAGTGTTGGGGAGTGTTTTATTCTGTCATACACAGAGTTGTTATGAGTAGAACCCAACTCAACAGCACCTAACAACAATGATAGTGATGTAATTGTAGAACTTTCAGAAGTAATAACAAAGGTCCCAGCTTAGCCACAGAGCAGCCATTTTATAGATCAGACTAAGTTCAATGAGGTAAAAATTTTCCACTGCCCCTAGAGTGACCCGGCCCCTCCCAACTTGGAAAGTCCGGGACAGTTTTAGATTACCACACTGTTGCCTGAACCAATCAGTTTAAAGGTCAACTAATGTAACCAATTACCTGCTATTTCTGCTTCTGTATGGGTATAAAAGACCCTCACTTTTGCATTTCGGGGTCTCCGGTTCGAAAGAGCTTGGTAGACCCTCTCAGTCGGAACAATATATCTTGTGCATTTGCATCAACCTTGGACTCCATCTCTCTTTGGAAACTCTCTAATCTCATTGGAAACTCTCTAACCTAATTCAACAAGCATGCTGATTGGTGCTGGCTACATAGCAAGATTCTGATGTAATACCTTCTTACTTTCACATTCTGTGGATTTTGACTGTCTGAAGCTGTCCCTGGACTCTATCCTTGAGAGCCTCCATGCCGCACCCTCTTGGGCTGTTTGTGGGGGCAGGGGGTCCTCTGGTGGAGGCCTGACACAGAACAATGCATTTTAGATTTTTCCTTATGAAACAACATTTTACAGGGTAGCATAAGGGATATTGATCCTGGAATTTTCCAGAAACTTCCTATCACTTATAAAATGATGCTAAAGTAGCATTTTACTTTTTAAAAATTATAAAACAGTTGGTTACATTTTTAAAAGGCCAATAGTTTCAGATAACTCAAAATACAATTATGGAAGAATAGGGAAATATTGTTAGGTGCCATTGAATCAGGTCCAACTCATAGCCACTGTACATGCAATGGAATGAAACACTCCCTGACACTGTGCCATGTCCAGCACTATGTCATTGTTTCTCTGCTATTCACAGGGTTTTCAATGGTTTATTGTTTCCGGAGTAGACTGCCATGTCCTTCTCTCATTTTCTTGATATTGAAAATTAAACGTAGGGCCTCAGAGAGTGCATAGCAACACTCTACCAACTGAGCTAAACCCCATCCCTGAAGAGATAAATAGTAAGAAATTACCAAAATAGTTATTATGTCACTAATACCATTGGTGACATAAAAGAGAGTGACACTGAAATCAGGATAGATTGACTGACATAGGGGCACATCGCAGACTAAAAGGATTGAGATCATTACACTTTGTTTGTTGTTGTTGTTAGGTGCCATCGAGTTGGTATCCAACTCATAGCAACCCTCATAGGGTTTTCAGTGGCTGATTGTTTCAGGATTGTCTTGGGAGTGGATTGCCAGGCCCTTCTCCCATTTTTGTGGTGCTGGGAATTGAACTCGGGACCTCAAAGACTGCAGTGCAGTGCTCTACCAGCTGAGCTAGATCCCAGCCCTTACACTTTGTAGTTTTCTTGTTTACCATCAGCACTTAGCATCTTGTCATTCACAATAGGGGATCAATAATCACTCAGAGAATGATTGATCTGTCCAAAAATAAGTGTACTATGTGGATAATTAGTTGCTACTGGAAGCTGGGCTTATGGTGTTTTCTGTACTGGTTGAAGTTAAAGAGAAAGGAATTTTCAGAGTTTACATTTTTTTCTTTGAAGAAATTCCATTTATCATATCAGTTACAATTTTGCTAGTGTTGTTGTTGTTGTTAGGTGCTGTCAAGTCGGTATCCGACTCATAGTGACCCTCATAGGGTTTTCAATGGCTGACTGTTTCGGGATTACCTTGGGAGTGGATTGCCAGGTCCTTCTCCCATTTTTGCGGTGCTGGGAATTGAACTTGGGACCTCAGATACTGCAGCGCAGTGCTCTACCAACTGAGCTAAATCCCAGCCCACTAGTGAAGAGTCATTTATTCATGACCATACTATGTGATGAGTTTTTATTTTGGCAAAAACATTGATTTGGAAAGAATAGGTTCCTATCAGTATAGGAAATGGGATCAACTCATAAATATGGAATTTAATGGTTTCTTTTACAGATACTGTATGTTCTCCAGAATTCCCTCACTCTAGCCACTGTTCCTTCATCAAAACCTCCAACCATTCCAAACCTTGCATACATCCAGGTCACCTAACCTGTTCCAGTGAAAGGAGTCTTGCTCAGTCCATACTCTAGCTTTGGTTATTTAAGTGCTGAGTTCATGACCACCTTCATCTCTATCCTAAACCTCACTTCACCAGCACCACCATTTCCAACACACACACACACACACACACACACACACACACACACACACTACTCTCATCATTGAATAGTCAATAGTGGACTTCTGTCATCCACCCACTGAACTCTGAACTTAGTCTTTGCAGTACAAACACCTTCAGGGAAAAATTCAGAAATCATTTGGTTTTTGATGTCCACTTTTAATGTAGGCTCTTTACCCTTCTCAATAATCTTAATTTTTCTTGATGTTCATAAAGGCTGTTCCATATTTTCATTATACTTCCATTTCTCTGTGGCCAAACCCACATCCTGTACAGATACTCTTATCTCATAGTTCCATGAAGACCATGATTTTTTCCTTTTTCTTTCTTTTTTCTTTTCTGTTCTTTTCTTCATTTTTTCTTTTCTCTTCTCCTCTCCTTCCTCTCTCTCTCTCTCTCTCTCTCTCTCTCTCTTTCTTTCTTTCTTTCTTTCTTTCTTACTTTTTCTTTCCACATGGTCTCATTATGTAGTCCAGATTGGCTTCAAACTCATAATACTCCTTCCTCCACTGCCCAAGTGCTGGGATTATAAGCGTGTACCATTATGCCTGTCAATTTCCTCATTTATCTTCTTTATATTGATATAAATCAGATTCTAAATCATTTGTCTATTTATTCAATGAATAATTTCTAAGTATTTGCCCATGCTGGCACTATAAAAAGTATAAATAGTTATAAAAGTATAAATAAAAACTATAAATAGTTTCTAAGTATTTGCCTATGTGGCACAGATAAAATTGTCACACACTCTGTTTTGACAGAATAGGAGGAGTAATGACTTCAGAATATATGATATATGGGGGTAGGCACATGGGGACAACGTCATGAGTGTCATTTGTGGAATGATATGGAAAAGCTTAGCACTTATGTGCTAATGAAGTTTGTGGTATGGTTAGTGATAGTTTCCTGGAGTGAGTTAAAATTTGAAAATTCAGTAACAATTAACCAAGATAAAGGAGTGTAATGGGATGATAAATGAGTTTCAGGCATAAGAAAGAGCATGCTCATGAGAGAGAGCATGTAGAGTGAATGGCAAGAAATTCAATCTGACTAAAGCATAAGATAGGAAAATGGAGTGATGATATTTATCTGGAAAGTTCTGCATACAGAGGCCACAAAGGGCATGGGAGACAGTTAAATGTATTGCTTTAGAGGAGACATTGTAATAACATGGATATGGTATAAATCATTTGTAGGATTATCCTTAAGCGTCAAATGAGATAATGTTATAGTTAGGTGTTTAATATTTTTAAAATGATAATACTGTGCACATTAATGCACTGGGATACTCTATAGAGCACAGTATGAGGCCATGGAAATATTTTATCCAAGTGAATGGCATGACTTGGCACCTCTCTTGGGGCTGCCTTTGGGCTTGGAGGAGAGATGTAAAGAGACAGGTAGAAAGGACCAAAACTAGTATCAAAGATATGAGGTGTGGGACTTTGTACATAAACATAGGCAAAAATCATAGTGGCCTGAGGAAGTGTAGTGGCAACAGAGACAAGAAAATAAGATGGATTTTGTAGGCATTTAGAAAACAAAACAAAAGGAGGGGCTAATATATGACATGGGAGAACAAAAGAACAAGAATAACAACAAAATTTCTGGTTTACCTAACTGGGTGGAGAAGGGGCTGTTGTTGGAATACCGATCCCTAGACGAAGAGCAGGTTTGAAGGTGTCTGCACTGACTTCAGCCATAGGTACACTGGGTTTGTAGTTTCTGTGGGATCAAGTAGTCACTCTGCAAGTCAAGATCATTACTCAGAATCGAGATTAACACGCCAATGACAACTGAAGGTATGGAAATAACATATCGGATCATAGACCAAGTAAGAAGAGGTATAGAGCAGAAGGAATTAGCAGGGAACCTGAAAGGTAAGCAGCAGCCTAGACCATGATCTCATAAAGCCAGGTAGAAAAAGTGCTCTAAGAGGCAAGGAGATATCAGCAGTTTGATGAAGTAACAAAGAGGCATTAATAATTTTGACAAATTCAATGACCATGGAGTGTGTGAAGCTATTAAGAAAGAAACTCGTAGAGAAATTTTAAGTTTTGATTTGAAGAGGGAAAAATAGAAGTAGCTGAGAGATACAGCATAGATAAGAGAACTGTCTTTTGGGTGGAATAGATGAGGGAATAAACATTCAGGGACTGGCAAGGAGCTCAGGCAGTCCAGATGTGATGTTGTACACTTGTTATCCCAGCAACTGGGAAGGGTGAGGCAGGAGGATCACAAATTCAAAGCCAGAGACAGCTGGAACAACTCAACAAGACCTTGTATCAAAGTAAAAATGAGCTGGGTTTACAGGTCAGTAGTAGTGTGCTTGCGTAGCATGCAGGAGACCCTG
>VMDO01041916.1:0-10885 GCA_007922755.1 Pedetes capensis | reverse complement strand
ACTGAAATTATGGTGTGATATGTGGATCTATTTTGATAGTACACCATTTTTTCATATATGGCCTATAATATTGTCTTACTTTTCTCGAATTATACCTTCTCATGTTTTCAGTCTTTCTCTCAAGGGGTAAGAGGAAACTCTCCACTTTGTAAATTCACTGAACTGTATTCATCAATCATTTAAAAAATATAAACAAAAATAAATAGGAGAAGAAAGTGACAACAATGATTTTTCAGTTGGGTAGAGTAAGGAGACACTAAAGAAATGAATAATGTTGCAAGTGAAAGAAATAATAAAAGAAGAAAGCAGAAAAAAAGCATTGCAAAAAGTATAAAATATTACTGCACAAGCCTATAGTCAGTGCTACACACCTGATCATATCGCATTTCAATTCAACACCAGTGAATTGTTTAAAATTTCACTACTATAATAATCCAGGGCATATGTGTATTGCATGTACTGTCCTTATTGTAAACTGGCCAGAGTGTGCTCCCTTTCAAAACTTTGATTGTAGAATCTGCATCTTTGGGTCATTTCCACTACGAACTCCATTAGTTTGGAACAAGTTTTTATATTTTTTTGGTTTTGAAATTTTTTTCGCTAGTAAACTGGCTCTGAGGTTTGTGTTATTGCTGTTGTTGTTAGGTACTCAAGTCGGTGTCTGACTCATAGTGACTCGACATACAACAGTATTTATTGTTAGTGCTTCTCTGTTATTCATAGGGATATCAATGACTAACTTTTTTTTTTTTTAGTGGTTTCCCAGGTCCTTCTCCTAAGCCTACAGCACCTGTTGTTCCAAGTACTAACCAGCCCCAATCCTGTTGAGCTTCTGAGATCTGACAAGATCAGATGCCACAGTGGTATAGCTGTAGGTTGAGGTTTGTATAGAGAAGAATTACTAGACTTTTATCCTAGTCATAAAACCTCTGATGGTGTGAGGAACAAAGAACTAAGAAAGAGGAGGTTAACTTCCATCTAATTGAAACAGTTAACCAATTCCACAGGAGCCTTAGGGCTGGCATAGTTTTTAGAAAGGTTTTAAATTAAGAAAAAGGGACTAGGCTTTTCACCATATATTTATCAGTCATTAGATGTTGTCAGCACTCAGAAAGAGCCCACAATTTTAGGCAAAGACATTATATCCTACATCCATTAGATCCTACAGTCCTTCCAGTGTAACCATATTTATTGTGGTACAATAGCCAAGATATAGAACCAACATAGATGTCCATTAACAGATAAAGGAATAAGGAAATTGTGGCATATGTACCATGGAGTTTTACTATATTAGTTTTTATTTTTTATTTCCTAGAGTCAAATGATCTTGAATTTTTAAAACAATGTCCTGTGTGTATATTTGATATTTGTTGCTAGTTTTAACATGCAAATTGTCTCAGAGCAGATGTGACATGCCAAATAAATTGCCACAAAAGAAATGAAACTTCAATGGTTACATTATAGATACTTAATTAGTTTCACTTGAAAAATATTTCTGTAATTGCCAAAGTGGAATCTATTAGAAAAAAAAGTACTAATAGTTATGAACATCCAAATCAGGTTAAAAAGTTAGATACATGAGATTATTTTGTAGTTTCAGTTCTCAAGATATTTTGTTTCTCAAGCAAGGCAACTTGTAAAAAGTCTCAAAGTAATTTATTCTGTGTTGAAAATCATCTGTAATGATATTAAGGTATCACCTCTTTCCCTGCACACTGTGGTGTGCCACCAAGATTGTTTCTTTAAGACCAAGCCACTTATTTCTCCAGCTGTCAAGAGAGTTACTTGTGAATACCATAATTCCAAACTGAATCCTTTTGTAGGAATTATTGTTGCTTGGGAGATATAGGCTTGGGAGAAGGACCCAACAACCCACTCCTAAAAAACAGTGAGCTGTTGAAAACCCTATGAACAGCAGAGAAACAATGACAATACTTGTTTCACCTGCATAGAGTCACTATGAGTTGGACACCCACTGGATGGTACCTAACAACAACCACCACCACCTTCTCCTTAACATCCTCTAGTATTTATTTTTATTCTAGGGTCTCCACCCAGGCCTTATAGACCCCAACCTTATCTATTGTTTCAGTGGAGTTGGGTCTGCATTGAGTTCTGTCTTCTCTCTGTATGGCAAAATCTTCTAACAAACTCTGCATTGACTAATGAATTTTGATGCAATTTTTTGCACAACAACATTTTATATAATGCCTTCCTCATTCTCTATGTACACCTTTCTAAAATTGCCAATAGTTTTCTATCTTCCATTCTGTACATTAAATTAAATCAACATTTTCTTTAATGCTTTTCCCTGGGTCTGTTTTGTGTATCTTATAATATAAAATAAGAACGTTTATTTGTTTCATAATTATGTTAACTGGAGGGTCCAAATAGCATCTGGTGAGGGCCCCCCTGACTGCATCACAACATGACAGAAAGGAAACTAGCCCGGTGTAGAAGGAAGAGAATGATCATGTGGCATGACAAGAAACAAGAGACCAGGAAGGGGACAAGTTTATGCTCTAAAACAACCTGCTCTCATAGGAACTAGTCTACATCTACCAGATATGATCACTCTGACGAAACAAAATTAATATTTTCTTGAAAATGGAGTCCCCATGTCCTAATTACCTTATTCTAGGCCCTACCTTCAAAGTTTCCACCATCTCAGCAACACCACTCGGAGGACCAAACTTCCAGTACATGAATCTTTGGGGGACTAGCAATAGCCAAATCCTAGTACCATTTATTTGCAGAAAAGAAAGTTTACTTGATGAGATGAGTCAACACTGTGATACTTATTACTTGAGAAAAATAACTTTTAGGGATAATTCTTTGATAGTCTAATTCTAAATGAAAGAAGAAGGAAAAGCTATGGCATAATTGAACCAACTGGATCTTCAAATAAACTCAAATGGCAAAACACATAGATTGGAAAAAAATTACTCATAACTTTACCATAAAAGTAAAATAATTTTTCACTTTATTTGTTTTAATAATGATCTTTGAAATGCACATTCTCTGCTTGAAAATGCACCAGATAATTACCAACCTATTAAATTTGCAGTTGCCTAAAGATTATAAAATAATAAGTTCTCACCCTTGAAAAGTGAAAGAATATGTGCAATTTTTATTATGCTCTACAATGTTTGGAAGCAAAGATGATTTCTGAATAAGGAAATGTCATAATTCATTATTTATTCTTATTCAAAACAGACTGTACAATAGCATTGTGTAAATATGAAATTTCTTTACTCTGGTCCTATTATTCCCTCCTCCTAGCAGCAATTAAACCCCAGCACTGCAAAAATGGGAGAAGGATATGGCAATGTACTCCCGAAGTAATCCTGAAACAATCAGTCTTTGAATACCCTAGGAATAGCAGAGAAACATTGACATAGTACCCATAGTGCCGGCCATGGCAAGGTGCTGGGGAGTCTTTTGTTCTGTTGTATATAAGGTCCTATGAGTTGACCCAACTTGACTGTACCTAATGATAACAACAAAGCAGCAATTAAAGATGTTACCTCCTTTTTATCCTTTCCAATGGATGAAAGAAAATCTCAACTAAAAGTACCAAGATCATCTGTAATCAAAGTAACAAATGTGCTATTTGAAACAATTGATTCAGAAAGATTGAGATTTGACAATTTCATTATACAAGAATCACTTGTACTAGCAGGAATTCTTTAAGTTGAACATTCTTCTATTGTATTTATAGTGTATTTACACATCATTCCTCAAGTGAGTACCAGGGATAGAGAAAATTTGTGCCTAAGAATTAAGAACCACAGCTACACAAATATCAGAGATGAAGATGAAGCACTTGTTAAATAATGCATCTCAGAATTAAAATGTTAAATTCACATAGTCCATTTATACCTAATTTACAAACATAATTTCATAATATTCTGGCATCAGAATATTACAAATTGGGGGTCTTCCTCTTTTACGGTGTAGGTGGAAAATAACCCCCATATATTTTCAGTTGTAATGGGCCTCACACAGATTAACAAAAGAAAAGTAAGTTTATTGGCATGTGTATTTCATATTTACATGGGAGGCACTCAGAAAATGAGTCTTCTATAACTCAATGCAATGGGTCACATCTTGGTGAATGCAAAGCTAAAACAAGCACAGCCAAGAAATTAGTGGAGAAAGATTTATTACCTTCAGCAGATAAGGAGTGCATGTGAGTTACTTCCAAAACAAGGTTCTCCTCAGACAAAGGAAGCATGGGATTTTTTTCAGGAAGGCTATAAATATTCACATAGTAAAGCACTTTAGGGGTGGGCACATTCCTGTACATGCTCTGTTAAAGAAAACATTCCTGAGCATGCTAAGTTTGAAGTCATATGCAGATGACACAACTCTGCATGCTGAAAGTGAAGTGGATTTGAAGGGAAGATGGCAGACACATTTCTGGACATACTTTAAGGCCACAGGGCACATATTCAAAAAGTTAAAAGGGGAGAAAGGAAAAATGATGGGCATGTTCAGCTTGTGATCATAAAGATGGTAGAGAGGAACAATTCTGGACATGCTCAGCTTTCTCAACAAAAAAGTTAGCTGACAGAAAGGAACAGACACTTTGAAAGTGCATTAATATAAAATTTGGTGCTGAAGATGCCTCCCTTGCTTAGTTCTCAAAGTAGTGGCTTAGTTCTCAAAGTAGTGGCTTTCAAATCTATCTTATATAGTACATTTGGCAAATAATAGTAAATTTTTGGAAATGTAACAAGACAAAATAAAGTAGCAACTTGAGGGAAGGCAAAACGTTGCCAGGCAAATAAACATTAGTTATTAAATCTTGTTACTGTAGATTCTTCTGGTATCACACACAGGGCACTAAGGATCTACACCTTTCTTAGTTAATTTTTCTTCTCTCTCATAGAGATAAAAGCAGGATACTTTTGTCTTTGCATATTAGTGTCTTGATTTTTGGCAAATAGAGGTAGGGCAGAGACATTTCTTGCATGTGCTTCTTAATTGCAGTCAGCTCAACAACCTTCCATATTTTGGGGAACCATATTCTGGTTTTCCATAATAGTTAATGAGCTTAATGTAGGCAACTGGAGGTCACCACTTACAAAATCTTACTGGTGTTTTGAATTATTGCCACTAACATTTTTGATTCCCACTACTTTAATGTTCTCTGTCCTATCTCTCCACTATCTCTTTATAAGAACAGAAAAACCAAGGCTTGGCTTCTATTTCAACTCTTACTATTGAATATCTACTATATGTAAGAAAAGTTCTTTGAGTTACACAGCAATGGAAAGGACAGATAGGATCACTCTCTGTGAAGCTTATATTCTAGTGAAAAGAGAGAGTCAAAGAGAAAGAAGATAGAGCAGGTTAAGTGTGGGATAAGGCTAAATTTTACATTGTGTGATCACAGTAACCTCCTCCCACCAAATGGTATTTGACAAGGCGTGGATGGAATGAGTAGGGGTATCCTCTGGATGATTAGGGAAAACTGTTCACACACAGACAGAGTGGCATGTCCTATGAAGCTGAAGATCTTGGCACATTGAGAAACTGGAGAGGCCAAATTTTCCTAGAATCTCATTGTATTAGCTTCCCATTGCCTCCATAAGCATTTAACAGAATCTTCTTGCTTTAACAAAACAATAATTTTTTCTCTCCTTCTGGGGCTAGAGTATGAAATCATGGTGTTAAAATGGGATTGTGGCCCTGCTAAAGGCTCTACATATAAACCTTGCCTTTCCTCTTCTGGCATTTAGTGGCTACTGGCATTCCTTGTCTCGTGACTATGTAAGTCCAATTGCTGTTGATGTCTTCACATGGTCTTCCTTCAGTGCCTGCATCTGCTCCTTTTTTTGTCTCTTATAGGAACATTGTGATTGGATTTAGGGCTCATCTGGATAATCCACATTGATCTCATCTCTAGATATTTAACTTAATTACATCTGCCAAGACCCTTTTCCAAATAAGGTCATATTCATAGGTTATACAATGCAAAAATATTGAACAATATTAAACAATTATTAAGCAATGAAGAAAAATTCAAGCCTAGTGTGGCAAGAGTGAAAGATTATACAGGAAAAATATTAAACAATGCAGGAAACATCAAAGGATATGGAAGGAATACAGAGTCATTATTCCAAAAAGAATTGGTGGATGACCATAACAAGTGGTTGAATATGATCAGGAACCAATGGTACTAAAGGATGAAGCAGAAGCTGCTTTGAAGGAATTGGTGAAGCACAAGGCTCCAGGAATTGATGAAATACCAATATCGATGTTTCAACAAACAGATGCAGCACTGGAGGTGCTAATTTGTTTATGCCAAGAGGTCTGGAAAACAGCTACCAGATCAACAGACTGGAAGAGATCCATATGTGTGCCTATTCCCAAGAAAGGGAAACAAAGAAAATGTGGAAATTATAGAATGATATTATTAATATTATACACAAGTAATATTTTGTCAAAGATCTTTCAAAAGCAACTGCAGTAGTATGTATACAGAGAACTGACAAAAAATCAATTCGGAGTCAGAAAAGTGCATGGAACCAGGACAACATTGCTGCTGTCAGATGGATATTAGCCTGAAAGCAGAGGATAACAGAAAGATGTCTGTTTATGTTTCATTGACCATGCAAAGGCATTTGACTATGTGGATCATAAGAAATTATGGATAACATTGTGAAGAATGTGAATACCAGAGCACTCAATTATTCTCATGATGATTCTGTACATGGACCAGGAGACAGTCTTTTGAATAGAACAGGGAAACACAGCCTGGTTTAAAGCCAAGAAAGGCTTTACCTCTGTAAAGGGCTGTACCTCTGCAATCTCTATACTGAGTAAATAATTTGAGAAGGGGGATGAATAACTTCTTATGAAGAAGAACACAGTATCATGATTGGAGGAAGACAGTAACAACCTATGTTATGCATATGACACAACTCTGCATGCTGAAAATGAAGTGGATTTGAAACACTGATGAAGAATAAAGAACACGGCCTTCAGTATGGATTACACCTTGTCATCAATAAAACAAATCCTTACAACTGGGTCAGTAGGCAGCTTCATGATACTGGAGAAAAGATTGATGTTTTCTGAAATTTTGTTTTACTTCATTCTACAATCAACACTCACAGAAGCAGTAGTCAAGAAATCAAAAGATACATTGCTTTGGGAAAAGCTGTGGCAAAAGACTTCTTGAAAATGTTGAAAAGAAAAGATGTCACATTGAAAATGAAGGTGTCCCTGACTCATGCCGTGGTATTTTCAGTCACATCGTATGGTTGTGAAAGCTGGACATTGAACAAGGGAGACAAGAGAAGAATTGATGCTTTCAAATTATGGTGCTGAAGATGAATATTCATTATACCATGGACTACCAAAAGAACCAACAGATCTGTCATAGAAGTGCAACCAGAGTGCTTCTTGGAAGCTAGGATGGCTAGACTGCATTTTACATATTTTGGACATGTTGTCAGGAGGGAACAAACCCTGGAGATGAACACCATGTTTGGGAGAGTGGCAGGTCAATGAAAAAAGCAAGACCCTCCACTAGATGGAATAACTCAGTGTGTGCGATAATGAGCTTAAACATAAAAAAGATTATGTGCCTGGCACGGAAGCAAGGAGTGTTTTCTTCTGTTGTACATAGGGTCACTATGAATTGGACCCATCTCAACAGCACCTCACAACAACCACACAGTATTTAGAAATGATGTAATGCAATAGTCCATTGGTATAATGGACAATTTTACTGAACCGGTGTGTTTGTCATAAGTCTTGACATTATTTGCTGCTGATAAATCTAGAGAAAGCATCAGATTCCTACTCACTCTTTTTAAACATAAATTGTTTTGGCAACTTATATACATGTGCTTTTAGTCATTTATAACACTTTGTTATATTTGGTTTCTTTCCCCTGTGAGAGCTTTGGCAATATAAGGAGAGCCACTTATATATTTTATATGTCTAATTAGTGTGCCCCAATCCTGCATGAAAGAAACAGAATCAGTACCTGAACTCTTGAATCTTATGGAGGAGACTAAACATTTTCTCTATCAGGAAGGACAAAATTTTATGAGCAATTATTTACGAGGGGGGGATATCTCAAAGGAACTAAAATGGTAATCTTCAACCTTCATCAATTTGTGGTTGGGACACTTCTATAACAAAAGACAGGTTATGGGAAAACACATAAGTACACATTATACAGAAGAAAAATCACTCTAAGAAGTGACTCGGAAGTCTATCTTATATTTTAACAAAGAATAATAGGTCTTAGAGTGATGATAAGTCAAAGGAAGAAGTAGCTCCTTGCATTCAAAGGCAGGAAAATTGTTGAGAGGAGTAAATTCTGTTTTCAGATCCTGCTGGCAGCATCTGTGAGTTCATAAACAAAAGAGTATTTACATCTTTAGGTGGGGCTGGGGTTTAGCTCAGTTGGTGGAGTGTCGCATTGCACTCTCAGAGGACTCAGGTTTGATCCCCAACACCACAAAAACAGGAGAAGGACATGGCAATCTACTCCCTGAAGCGATCCCAAAACAATCAGCCATTGAAACCCTATAAGGATCGCTATGAGTGGTATGCTACTCAATGGCACCTAACAACAACAATAGCAACAGCATCTTTAGGTGGGAAAGTAAGGAGGTAAGGTAGAAAGACAGGAAGGGCAGAGAGTCTACCTGCATTGTAACTGTCTCCAGCTTAACAATCCTCAATATTTTAGTAAGAAATAGTTTTGTATCTTTCCCACCTTTTATAATTTAGGAGGAATTTTTATTCTTTTTGGAGGGAAGGTAATACTTTGGGGTTGAACCCAGGGCCTCACACATGCTAGGCAAGTGCTCCACCACTGAGTTGCACCCCCAGATATTTTTTAAATTTTTTATTTTGTGACAGGCTGTCATTAAGGTGCACAGGCTGCCACTAGTCTCCATCCTCCTGCCTTAGCCTCTTGAATAGCTGGCATTACAGGCATATACAAATCACCCAGCTGGATTTTTTTATTCTATATGGAAAATTTAGAAGATTATTAGAAAAAACTCTTAGAAAACTGTTGAAGAATTTATTGGCTCCTAGTGGGCTAAAGATAATGTCCCTCAATATGTATGTTACTGGAGTTTTGGGGCAAAAGTCTCAGCTCTAGTATTACCAAGAGTAGGCTCTGCTACCTCTTCCAATATGCCAAAGAGACAAGCAGTGCCAAAGGGGAGCAAGGACCTTTAGTCAGTATGGCTACAACAGAAAGAGCAGATAAAGAAATTCAGTGACCTCAAATTGTCTCTGACAGGAGCTTTGAGATTTTATGAGAAGGGGAACAAAGATGAAGGTTGGTGGTATGCATAGTTGGGGGGCTTTGCAAAGCTGACAGAACAGATAATTTTGGTTGGGCTGTGGTCTGGTTGATTGTTATGTCAGAACAGGTCCTGTGAGGTTGCTCCAGAGAAGTTGTTCTTTCTGTCCTCACTTGGGTGGGTCACAATCTGGTTCCCATGAGATGATTGCTTCTACTTAGGAGTGCAGGCTAGGGCTTAGCTCAGTTGGTAGAGTGCTTGCTTCTTGCACTCTGAAGCCCTAGGTTTGATACCCAGTGCTACAAAAACGGGAAGAAGGACCCAGAAGCCCATTCTCAAAACAATCAGCTATTGAAACCACTTTGGATAATAGAGAAGCACTGTCAGATATAGTGCCCATTCCATTCTGTTTTACACAGAGTTGCTATGAATCAGATCTGATTCAATGGCACACAACAACAACAATGACTTAGGGGTGCAGACTTAGTTCTCATCATGGGGTGACTGCTTGCAATTAGAGGGATGATCTCTTCATGGGGTGATCTCTTCTGTAAGGCTTGCCATTGCTTAGGGATGGCTTCTGGTCCCTTGTCATAAAGATGTTTATTGATCATTCCTGGAATTCAAGGTAACTTCAAAGAAATGGAGGCAGATTGGAGGCAATGTGGAGTCAGAGGGATAAAATGCCATTAGTTAGGCTAGTGACTGGGCCTTTCTTCACTTGCATTTATTTTTAATTCCTGAATACTAATAAAGTATATTCATATAACTTGACTTTAAATTTTAACAAATCTGGTTTTTAGACATATTTTTTTTTCTCTCCCAATCTTTAAACCCTGTATAATGACAATACTTTATTCTCTGAGACATCATTTCAACAATTAGGGAATTTAAAAGTCAATAAACAATGTAAAAGGCAATTCCATGTACTTCTTTTAATCATATAATTATGAAAAATACTGTGCATTTTGTGTGATGGGATCTTCTCTTTGCTGAGTGTCAGCACTGATTCCATCTGCTCTGAAACTCCCCCAACATTCACTCCTGCTTGAGCTTGAATTGTCATACCTGGTACTAAACCTGTCCTTATTGCTCCCATAATTACAAACACAGCCAGAAAGAGCAGTTATCAATATTATGAAAACAAAAGTAAATTACAATGAAATAAACACTAAAGGCTGCTTTTAAAATAGTGTGAGAGGCTATTAAGAAATTGTGCCTGTTGCCTAGAATTCGACCTTTGGTCATTTCCACTCTGACCTCAGGCATCTGGAGTGACCAGAACCACTGTATTGTTATGTTGTGCCTAGAGACACAAGATACATTTTATGGACATTTCCATTCTATTTAAGTACTCTTTTCTTTATCTTCTATCAATTACATAGCCTCTGTTCCTTTTCAACATTCCGTAGTCCATACAAGTTACCTTTTTCTTGACTTCCTTGGAATGCTGATTCAGAGCTACCTGTACCTATGTTGCCTGAATTGCAATTTCCAAGATCCCAAATAATGCCCTTTGTACTATTGTGGTTTGAGTTTGGATTGACTGACAATATATAATAACTTTTTATTAGGAAAGGAATAAATCATAAACTTCT
>VMDO01041915.1:0-10884 GCA_007922755.1 Pedetes capensis | reverse complement strand
ACTTGCATATGAGAAGTTGATGGTCTGATCCACAGTCAGCACCTGGTCTTGTTTTGACATTTTGTACAGAGCTTTTCCATCGTCTCTTTGCACATATGTAGTCAATTTGATTCCTGTATGTTCCATCTGGTGAAGTCCATGTGTATAGTCTCTGTTTATGATGTTGAAAAAATGTATTTGCAATGAAAAGGTCATTGGTTTGACAAAATTCTATCATGCGATCTCCAGCTTCATTTCTGTCACCAAGACCATATTTTCCAACTACTAAGCCTTCTTGTTTGTTTCCAACCTTTGCATTCCAGTCACTAGTGATTATCAGTATGTCTTGATTGCATGTTTGATCTATTTCAGATTTCAGAAGCTGATAGAAGTCTTCCCTTTCTTCATTTGTGGCCTTAGTGGTGGGTGCATAAATTTGAATAATAGTCATATTAACTGGCCTTCCTTGTAGGCGTGTGGATATTATTCCATCACTGACAACATTGTATTTCATGACAGATCATGAAATGTCTTTTTTGATGCTAAATGCAACCCCATTTCTCTTTAGTTTATCATTCCCAGCATAGTAGACCATATGATTGACTCAAAATGGCCTATGCCAGTTCATTTTAGCTCACTGATGCCTAGAACGTCAATGTTTATGTGCTCCATTTTTCTTTTAACAATTTCTAATTTTCCTAGATTCATAACATGTACATTCCATGTTCCAATTATTAATGGATGTTTACAATTGTTTCTCCCCATTTTGAGTTGTGCCACATTAGCAAATGGAGGTCCCTGGGGCTTTACTCCATTTCCATCATCAAGGTAGACTCTACTTTGAGGAGGCAACTCTTCCCCAGTAGTCTTTTGAGTGCCTTCCAACCTGGGGGCTTCATTTTCTGGCACTATATCTGACAGTGTCTCTTTGCTATTCATAGGGTTTTCAATGGCTAGTTGTTTCGGGAGTGGCTCGCCTGGTCCTACTCCCTCGTCTGTCTTAGTCTGGAAGCTCAGCTGAAAACCTGTCCACCATGGGTAACCTTGCTCATGTCTGAGGTTACAGTGGCAGGGCTCTCAGCCTCATCACAACACACAAGCCCCCACAGTGCGGCAAACTGACAGATGTGTGGGGGAAAGATCTCTGTAGAATATTTAAAAGTAAAGAAGTCACACTGAAGACAAAGGTGCGCCTGACTCATGCCATGGTGTTTTCAGTCGCATCACATAGTTATGAAAGCTGGACATTGATCAAGGGAGACAGAAGAACTGATGCTTTTGAATTATGGTGTTGGAGATGGCTACTGAATATACCATGGACTGCCAAAAGAACCAGCAGACCTGTCCCAGAAGAAGTGCAACCAGAGTGCTCCTTGGAAGCAAGAATAGCTAGACTGAATCTTACATATTTTGGATATGGAGTCAGAAAGTCCAATCCCTAAAGAAAGACATCATGTTTGGGAGAGTGGCAGGTCAATGAAACAAAGGAAAATTCTCCATCAGATGGATTGGCACAGTATCTGCAACAATGGGCCTAAACATAAATAAGATCATGTGCCAGGCACAGAATTGGGGAGTGTTTTGATCTGCTATACATAGGGTCACTATGAGTTGGACTCAACTCAAAGGCACCTAACAACAACAACAATTGTGTTTTGCTTAGTGATGTTGAGTGTGTTTGTGTGTGGGTGTGGGTGTGTCTTTATTCTGCTTTAGGTTTCCTGAGTTTCTTGAATCAGTAAATTCAGTATACTTCCATAAACTTGATGAAATTTTGTCTATTAACTTTTCAAAATATTTTTCTGCCTCATCATCATAATTTTCTATCTCTGAAATCCTTATTATACTTCTTTTAGGTTACTTAATATCATCCCACAGGTACCTTATATACTGTGTCTCTGTTCCTCACATTTGTTTCTAAATTTACATAATTTCTCTTTATCTATTTGCTTTGTCTCCTTTTGCTATTACCAATTTGCTGTTAAGCACATCAATTTTTCTTTTCCATGTTAGTAATTTTTGGTACCTAAATTTTCTTTTGTTTCTCTCTATATTTTCCATTTCTCTGAATATATTTTCTACCCATTTGTAGAGACTATATTTTCCTTAAAAGTCTTGAACATAACCTTCAAACATGTCCTTGAGCATTATTTAGATCTTTAAATATGTGTTATTATTATTATTATTATTATTATTATTATTATTTATAATAATAGTACTGGGGGGTTGAACTAAGTGTTTTATATATGCTAGGCAAGCATTATGCCACTGGCTGCACCTCACCACCTTTTTTTTTTTTTTTTAACTTTTTTTTGTTTTGAGACAGGCTCTTTCTAAGTTGTACAGGCTGCCTCTTGCCTCAATTTTCCTGCCTCAGCCACCTAAGTAGCTAGGGTTACAGGCATGTGCCAGCTCACCTGGCTCTTTGAATATATTTTTAATAGCTACTTTGCAGTTTACATCTGCTAAATCTAACATCTGGCCCAACTTGGGTTTGTTTCTATTGACTCTTTTTCCTTGATTATGAGTCACTTTTGTCTTATTTATTTTCATGTCTAGCGGGAAGTTCAATATCTACTAGATATTGCTGATGATATATTGTGGAGACTCTAGACTTTATTGTATTTCTGTGAAGATAGTTTATTTTTGTTCAAGTAAACAGTTCAATTTTGGATTGATCAATTTGAACTTGTTGGCTTGGTTTTATACATTGTTGGCCCTGACTTGTGAAAATTCTACACTTTTTCCTATGGTTACTTTTTTTTTTTTTTTTAACTTGGAAAGACCAACCTAAACTCTGTCCTCTGTATGAAGTTTGTCAGGTCTTGGTCTTAGACTTTAGTAGGGAGGCTGTAGCATAGATTTTCTAGAATGGGCCTTTATTCTTATTGTTTGGTCTTTCTAATATTTCACCTGGATGGCTAGGATGTCAACAAAGGGTTATTGAAACCTCTTCAGCACAGCTGGGCTAGGCTTCCATTGTTCTGTGACACAATTTGACCTCTAGTTTCTCCATTCTGCTCTATTCTTTGGAAATCCTCAGGTGATCTTGTCCTGTACAAGTACCCCCTAGCCCATAATTACTGACTTTCAGATTATTCCCACATGTACTTCCAAGGCCTCTTCTCTGTACACATTGCTCTTTTTTTCATTCCCATCTTTGGATTCCAGAGTCTTCAGTCACCTCAAATTCTGATCTCTACCTTCTCAGGTCAGCAAGATTGTTCAACCTTGCTTTGACTTTAGCTTGCTACACCATAGTCTGAAAATTGTTCTGAGAAGAGGTATAGACAATCATTATGGAAAGGGTCCTCCTTCTTCAGTTCCTCTTCTCCGAGGATCACAGGCCTGTATTGTTCATAACTTCACACCTGACAGTGTTTTTACACTTATTAATAGTGGGAGAGCTAATTTAGTATCAAATTCTCCCTCATAACTAAAAGCTAAAGTCAGATTTTGTTTTTATATTTCTATGAATTTTACTTAAATTTTGTTTTGATTATTTAATGAAATTGTCTTTTATTTTGTTCATTTTTATCTCTATTGTCATGAACAAATTAATCTCATTTATCTTAAAGCTTTTTAAATCTTGATGGTTGTGTTTCTATTTTCTATATTATTTTTCTCTTAGTTTTTGATTGTGTAGTCCTGTCTTTTTTGTGTGACTAGCACTTTTTAACACTATGATTCAGATCGACTCTACAGCACCTAACAACAATAAGAAGTATTTTTTAAAAGTGGAGGCATAATACATATAACAACATGTGAAACTCTTAAGTTTACAATTTGATGAATAATTATATATGTGACAACCATGCAATAACCTCTGAGATTAAGGTATAGAATCCAGAAAAGCTGCCTGCACTTCCCCTCAATCATTTGTCCCTGAGAGATAACCACTATTATTATTTTTCATCTCTACAGATCAGTTTTTAAATTTCATATAAAAGAAATGACATTTTATGTACTCTTTTTTAATCTAACTTCATTCACTGTATGATTTCTTTAGAGTAATCTATTTTTTCCTGTGTATCAGTAGTTTTATCCCCATAGTGTCTATTATTCCATTGTTTGAATTCACCACACATCATTTACTATTCTACTCACGATGGACCCAGAGGTTGTTTTTGGTTTGGGGATAATATCAATATATTGACTGTGATCATTATTGCACATGAATTTTGATAGCTATATGCTTTCACTTCTATCAGGTATATATCAAAGAGTGGAATTATTGGGTTGTGGTGTACATGTATCTTTAGCTTTAGCATATACTTAAAAATATTTTTCTGAATATCCTCATCTCTACAGAACCTCCTCTTTGGAAATCCTTGAATAATCTTGTCCTATGCAAGTATAGCCCAACTCTCACTTACAGATTTTCAGGGATTCTCCAGTTGTTTTCACCCTCTTCAAACCTGTTATTATAGTTGTCTTAAGTTTAGTCATTCACATGAATGTATAGTAATCTCACAATGGTTTCATTTTGCATATCTCTGATGACTACTGTATTGAATACCTTTTTATGTGTTCATTGGTTCTAACAATTCATTCATTTAGTAAATATATAGTAAATGTAGAGGTGCCAGGGTACACTAACTTATTCTGCAGAATGATTCCTCTCCTCTTACAGCAGATAAAATGAAGCTGATCCCCTTGCTCCAGTCAGAAACTGCCCTACATCTAGGATAGGATGAAGCCCTGGTAAGATTCATGCTGCCATAGTTTACTCCTGAAGCTCCATGGTTTTCAATTAAGACCCAGGGTCTTTCCCAATGACATATCCTGGACTCTGATCTTTGTCTCACAAGATTGCCAAGAACTCTTCTCTCCTTTTCAAAGAGTTATCACTTAGGCTTCTAGGGACACACCCTGCACTGCCCTAGGATTTAGCAAATCCTCTGAGGGAAAATCAGTTATATGCTTGAATCTCGCACCTTCCTCCTTCTATCTAGCCCATTGTTCTGTCCAAAGCCCTGCTATTTTCTCTGTCCCTCTCCAGTGTTCCTTTGCCCATGTTTGTCACAGACTCTACACTGGTTTCCCAGACGTTAGCACAGAGATGAATTGGCAAATGCCTTTTGTTCTCCTCCTCACCACCTGATCCCTGACCCCATATAAAATCAGCTGCCATTTTCTTATGTATTAGATAAGGCACTCAATAAAACACAACAAGCTCCTCTACTGATTTTTGTTGTTGTTATTAGGTACTGTCAAGCCAGTGTCTGACTCATAGTGACCCTACATACAACAGGAAAAATAGTATTGTTAGTGCTTCTCTGCTATTCAAAGGGTTTTCAATGGCTGATTGTTTTGGGGAGTGGGCTGCTGGGTCCTTCTCCCAAGGCTGCAGCACCTGGTGTTCCCAGGTGGTCTCCCATCTAGGTACTAACCAGGCCTGACCCTCCTTAGCTTCTGAGATCTGATGGGATTGGACACCACAGTGGTATGGCTGCAGGCCTATTGATTTTTTAAGTGATAGAAAAATGTATAGTCACTTTAGGTTTCCAATGCAGACTCAGGTAATTAAATCTTTCCTGCCACATCTGGGTAGTCAGTAGTTAGAAAATTCGTTGGGAAGGCAATTGTGGTCAACATGTCCTTCTTTTCCTGCTTGCCTTCTCTAGGAATCACTAGCTCCATCCCAGGTTGAAGCAAGACAAGGAAGAGATTAACAAAGTTATTGTTTGAAAACTATGACTCCAATATGGCACTATGTGAATCCTGCAGAATTTAAGGGGATGGCTTCTCTTACAGGTATGTTTTGGGCTCCTCTGACTATAATTCTGCTTTATGAGAAGAACATGTCTTCCTCCAGAACTTTCTTGGGCCTTAGTTTATTGAAGGATTTCTTTTCACAAAACTAACTCTCTCTTTCTCTCTCTCTCTCTCTCTCTCTCTCTCTCTCTGCATCTATTACCCGTCCAAGCGGTACCTAATGGGAGAGTTTTTAAATGGCTTTGAGACTCACTCTGGTTCTCCTATATTGGCTAATTTTAATTTGGGTCAGCAGGAAACACCCAATGACCTTCTCTGGAGGAATTAAAGTTATTTTCTAATACAGACCCTTTTATTTTCCCTGGCCCTGCTGCTTTGGCCAGCAGCCATAGTTCTTTGCTCTGAGATTCTTCAGAATGGACCTGAAAGCAGTCAAACTCCTGGAGACAGATATCAGCCCCCATCCGCACCCCTGTGTGTTTTCCTGAGAGACATAATGAGAGGTAGGAGATAATTCTTCTCTCATCTCCCTGAGAAAGGACTCATAACCAATCTTTCCCCAAAGAAATGTTCCTAGCAAAATCCACTGCTGACTATTTCATGCCCTCAGAATGTTTGAAGGGTTTCAAGAGTCATGAAACCAGGCTGTTATTTGCTTTGGAAGTTTGTATTTTGGTGTGTCAACTACCCTTGAGATTTTCTCTCTATAGTATTGTGGTAGGCTGAATAATGGCCTTGCAAATATGTCTGTGTCCTAAGACCTGCTGTGTAGCCAGTGATTAAAACAGTATAGCCACTGAAAAATGAAATAATTGATGAGAAAATTGGTGACATTTACACTCTTGGTGAAATCAGTTTACAAATATTTATTGAGTATTTATTTACTCTTTGTTCAGGACAATCTTAGAGTCTGTGCTAAGTTAGAAACATTTGCCCTTAGAAGATTATAGGGCACTTGGTGGGTCAGTTCCAGTCCCATCAGGTAAGATGTATCCCTGATCTCAGAAGACAGAGTGTCTTGACAAAGGTAGTTAGCTTTAAAACGTCAGCTTCCCTGAATGGTAAAAATAAGTGCTTGCAGCATATAAAACATATTTAGGAGTGCTATTGATGGATAAATCATGAAAGATGCACACTTGAAAGGTCAATATTGACATTCTGTAAGACATAACTTTATATGCAGCACAACTATTGATCCAACTGTGGTGACTGGCTGCAAGTGCTAGTGTGGATCGTTTTTAGGAGGAGCAAATTGAATGCTCAGAAGGTTCAGGCATTGTATGAAGATGAGATTTTCTTTGAACGAATCTTGAAATTTCCAGTGCAGCCCATGGGCTAATATTGGTTTGTCGCCTGCAACAGCAGCACCACCACCCTAAATCCAAGAAGAAATATTTGCTGGCCATATAATTTTGGTTATTTATGACTCTTCCATTTAACCAGATAAAGGGGTCCACAGGAAACTGATGTGCTTGATAAAACTTTCGAAGGAAACTCCATATTTGTCTTGTTCACTTCACAAAAAGTATAGGAAAGATTTTGGCAATGTCTTGAGCTCTTACTAAGTTTTTTTTCTGATTAATGGACAATAATGAGTTTACTATTAAAAGAAAACTATCCATTTAAGAAAAATATTTATTTCATTACTAAAGTAGGGGAAAATTCAGTGAATAGCCTATAATTATACTGTATAATGGTTAAGATGAATAATATGCAGCTCAGAAAACTGAATGTCAAGATGGTAATTTTCACTTATCTTTCCCAACTGCTACACATTTAGAAAAGACTTGCAGAAATCAGTGCTGAGATATGGCACTTTCTTGCATAATTACATAGAGAAGAAGAAAAAAGCTATTGTATATATCACTTAAGCATATGACACTGACCACTGAAAGTAGATTGAAACTGACACTGACACTGAAAGTAGATTGTTAGATTTGTTTGGTTCTTTAACTTTTCATTTTGAAGTAATTTCAAACTTACAAGAATGTTATAAAAACAATACAAAGAATTTCTGTATGAGCTTCATCCATATTCTATTAATGTCAACAATATAATTATCAAAGTCAGTAAATTGGTATTAATACAATAGTGTTAATCTATATGCCTTATGAAAATTTCATCAATTGGCCCACTAATATCCATTTCCTGGACCAAAGTCCAAACCAATATATTAAATTTGTTTTTCTCCTTATAATCATTAATCTGAAACAGGTCCTCAGTCTTTGTCTTTCATGATTTGGCATATTTAAAGAGTACCAACTAGTTATTTTATAGAATGCCTCTCAATTGGTTTGTCTGATATTTTCTTATGACTAAATTAAATTTATACATTTTTTACCAGAATACAAAAGTGATTTGTTCTTCTCCGTACAAAACTTGGATATTTTCAATCTTCTTTACCAATTCTTATTGGTGAACTTGTCCCATGATTGGTAATGCTATCTTTGATTTCTTTGTTAAGATGATGGTACCGGTTATCTCTACTCTTTTTCCCCCTTGTATCTTATGAGAAGTTTCTTTGAGACTACATGAAAATCCTGCTTATCATTACACTTTTGTTCCAACTCCCAGTTTTATCATTCATTGATGATAACCTACCATGATCTTACTGTGGTGGTTTGCAGTTTATAATTTTTTCTGTTTATTTCATAGAATATAACTTTAAGAATATTTCCTTCTCCTCCATTTTAATTTATTCATTTAATTATTTATAACTGCACGGCATCTATACTCTTGCCACCCTGGCATCTGATCTTGTCTTATCTAGGAAGCTAAGCAGAATCAGACTGGTTAGTCCTCAGATGGGAGACCACCTGGGAATACCAGGTGTTTTAAACAAGGGAGAAAGACCTGGCATCCCACTCCTGAAACAATCAGCCATCAATGCAGAGAAGCACTGACATAGCACAGTGTCATGATAGTGTTTTGTTCTGTTGTGCTGAGTCCAATCCAACTTGATGGCACCTAGCAGCAACAACAACAATTGCATGGAATAGTGAAATCTTATGCTCTAAGTTATAAACTAGATTCTGATTTATCTTTTCTGAGATTATGGTACTTGACATGTATATTTTATAATTTTTCTCTTACACAAAATATAGCATAATATAGAAACTCTTTGGATACTAATCTTTGGTATAAATACACTGCGTAGAACTTATTCTTGCATATGGTGTGACATATGGATCTAAAGTGATTTTTTTAATTGACTACTCATTTGCACCAGAATCATTTATCAGTAAGTGTATCTTAAGTCTCCTTGATTTGAGATATCTTTATAAGATAGTAAATATCTAGATGGTCTTTGTCTATTTTTTTGGATTTTCTATTTTAATCCACTGGTCTGCTTGCCTACTTATGACATAGCCCAGTACTATTATAACTATAAAGGCTTTATGGTAGGTTTCAATGCCTGGTAGGGCTACTTACCATCTATGTCCTTATCCCATATATGTTTCTAAGTTACGTTTATCACTAATTCCCTGGGGTTTTCCACAAATATTATCATATCATCTGCAAACGGAGAAATTTTCTCCTTCTTTACCATTATTATGCTTCCAATTGATTTCTCTTATCTTATTGCACTGGCTAACACCTTTTATGAAATGTTGAAGTAGTGCAGACAGCTTCCTTGTCTTGGTCCTGCTGTTATTATAAATGCCTCTACTGTTTCTCCAATAACAAAGATGCTGGATTTATGATAAGAGTTGATATATTTTTATGATAAGTATCAGTCAGTCTGATCAGGAATGAGTGATGAATTTTGCCAAAGGATTCTTCTGCATCTGGTAAGATAAATTTTTTTCTCAGACTTCTTAATATAGCATGATAAATTAATGGATTTTTCTAATAGTGATTTAAATCTGTATTCATAGAATAAATGTCATTTTATCATGATGTTTTATTTTCTTACTGCAAAACAATACTGAATTATTTTTGCTAATATTTAAATTCTTTCTCATCCATATTGCAAATGGTATTTGTTTGTACTTTTCTTTTTTTTCTCCCATTATTGGTAAATGTTAGTGGGGTACAGAATAATATAGCATCAACTTTTTCCATAATAATGCAACTATCGGGCTGGGATTTAGCTCAGTTGGTAGAGCACTGCGCTGCAGTCTCTGAGATCCCGAGTTCAATTCCTAGAACCACAAAAATGGGAGAAGGACCTGGCAATCCACTCCCAAGGCAATCCCAAAACAATCAGCCATTGAAAACCCTATGAGGGTCGCTATGAGTCGGATACCGACTCCACGGCATCTAACAACAACAATGAAACTATTATAATGCAACTAAATAATGCAACTATTATATCACTTTTGGTTACATTTTTATCAACTTATAAAATGTATGGAATCTTTTGACTAATATGTAGTAAAACTCATGTGCATATTTGGGTTATGTTCCCCTATTTTTCCCCTGTACTCATGAAGTTGCATTGGTTACAATGAAATTATCCTCTCCACATTATCCCTGCATCTTTTCTCCTCCCCATCCCACCTTCCACAATCTTTGTTTCCCTTTGCTTGTTCCCTCCCTCCTTCTTTCCACTCTTTATATTATCCCTTCTTCACTATGTTTAACTGTGCATTTTTATATACCAACTAAAGTATAGGATTTTTTTCTTCCTATGGTATTGGTGTGTACTTTTCTTTACTTCCACTGTTGTTTAGGCTTCAATAGTACATTTGCATTGCACATTTTAGGTTTTGCATTGTACATGTTTAGGTTTCAATGGTACATTTGCATTGTACATTGAAATGATACATTTGCATGCAATGGTACATTTGCATTATAAAAATAAGAAATTTTCCTTCATTTTTAGTCCTCTGGAACAACATGTGGAGCATTGGAACTACATAGCCTTTGAAGGTTTGATAGAATTGCCTAGTGATGCCATCTGTCATGCCATCTATGATGCCATCTGGGTCTGGTTCATTTTTTGTGGGGGATTTTCTTGACAATTTTTTTCTATTTCTTCTATGGAAACTAGTCTAAGTACTTCATCACTAGTGATGTCAATTTTATTAACTATTTCCCTAGTAAATTTTCCATTTCACCTAATCTTTGAATTTGTTTAGAGAATTTTATCTTTCTTCCTTTTTTACTCATTATTAACTAATTGTTTGCATATTTGGTTAGTTTTTTTCAATAAAGCCAGAATTTTGATCTATTCATTAGATC
>VMDO01041914.1:0-10878 GCA_007922755.1 Pedetes capensis | reverse complement strand
AAAAAAAAAAAAAAAAAAAAAAAAAAAAAAAAAGAAAGAAAGAAAGAAAGAAAGAAAAAAGAAAGAAGGAAAGATGACATTAACTGAATTATATTAGACAGAAGAGACTAGATGTTGTATAACATTTATAAATAGTTCAAACAATAAACAATGACTTATTATTTTCAATCTATAGATAATATGAAGGAAATCAAGAAAAAAATTACCATGAAATTCTAATGTCTTTTAGAAATTGATAGTAAATAGTTACTGAAAAAAAATATGGGGATTGGATTTCCAGGTTGATGGCAATTATATATTTGTTACTATAAGTAGAGATTTCACAGCTATTCATGATCAATTATGCTGTGTTCTTTTGTTTACCTTTGCACCTGAGATATTTTACAATAGAAACGATTAAAGAAAACCGTTTTAGAAACAGCATTTTCTTTCATAAACACCTGAAAGTTGCTGGGGAGTGGGGAGATGAGCCAGTAAAACTATATCTACTGACTGCCCGGTCAAGGTTACCTCAATGAGTGTCAAGTAGTGCATCATGGTGGACTACTAGAATCAAGTAGGCAATTCTGCAGAAACCAATATTCACAGCAGAAATTCTCCCAGTCCTGGGATCCTCTGCTCTTGACAGAACTTTAAAAACACAGAGAATTGGGGGGTAAGAGCCAACTTTGTAAGGGTAGGCTTAAGTTTCACACAGGTCAGGAGATATTCTGACACAACTGCATGGCTCTTTTTCCTACCTGGTCTCTCCAAATGGACACCAGTAATGCATCGTTTTGTAGCAACAAACAGCTTTCATATGAGGAATTGACTTCAGTAACCAATGGTTATTTGATTGTGAAGTGTGTAGGGGTGGTGTTGGTGATTAAATTACTTTCTAAGCTAATTGGTGAAGTTCCAGTGATTGCAAAGCAACACTCACAATAATAAAATCACTGCTAGCAAAAAAAAAAAAAAAAGATTTTAAGGTCAAATAAAATTGTATATTTCCTATTATTACATAAAATCTTTAAAAATTTTTGATTTTAGCAGAATACCTGGCTCAAATATCAGCTACTAAAGAGGATTATATTTAAATTTTCAACAGAAGTATTCAAAATATTTGGCACTATCCAGTAAACAAATTAGAAAGCATATTGAGCTTAATGATTTTTAGATAACAAGTTCAGCCCAGCCCTACAAAATCGCCTTTTTGTTATGACATGACCTTGAAATTCAGACGCTACTTTTCCACCAATCAAGTTCTCCTGCTGCTATGAAAATAGATTTTCTCTGTTTTATCTTTTAAATTTATAAAATTTCCAAATGATCTCCTACATAAATAATTTAGCTGAATTTTGTGACATACCCCTATAAGCCTAGGGACTCAGAAGGCTGAGGCAGGAGTCTTGTGAGTTTGTCGTCAGAGGCAGCCTACACAACTTAGTGAGAGACCCTGTCACAAAATTAAAAATAGAAAAAAAAAAAAAAAAGATGAGCCTAAAACTATGGCTCAGTGGCAGAGCACTTGCCTAGTGTGCATGAGGCCCTGGGTTATATACTCCGATGCTGAAGTGAAAAATTATTTGGACAATTGGTACTTAGTTTCTATTTATTTTATATTTAATTATAGAGAGTCTCTTTCCTAGTCATCTTAGTGTCTTCAATATATCTTTCTGAAAACAATTAAACAGGCTTTTATACATTAACTCAAAAATACTTAATATAATTTTTATCATAATATCTTTTGATTTTATATTTTTCCATTTTATTGATTTGTGAACACCTAAATTTGGTCTTAGATTTTCTTTTTTACTTTCTCTACCATCCTGGAGTCTCAATCACATCATTATTTTAACTAGCATATATTACTAGCAGCTACCAAGTCAATATGTACATTCCATTTAGTTCTTGGGCTGGGATTTAGCTCAGTTGGTAGAGCACTGCGCTGCAGTCTCTGAGTTCCTGAGTTCAATTCCCAGCATCACAAAAATGGGAGAAGGACCTGGCAACCCACTCCAAGGCAATCCCGAAACAGCCATTGAAATCCCTATGAGGGTTGCTATGAGTCGGATACCAACTCAACGGCACCTAACAAGAACAACAACATTTAGCTCTTGTAAGGACTGGACTCATATTAACACACCTCCTGTTTGGCTTTTTGGGGCATCCTCTTTCATTGACTTGTACCAACATTTGTTGTGTAAAATCTATTGTTGTTGTTGTTGTTTGTTGTTAGGTGCTGTCGAGTCAGTATCCGACTCATAGCTACCCTCATAGGGTTTTCAATGACTGACTGTTTCGGGATTGCCTTGGGAGTGGATTGCCAGGCCCTTATCCCATTTTTGCGGTGCTGGGAATTGAACTCGGGTCCTCAGAGACTACAGCACAGCGCTCCACCAACTGAGCTAAACCCCAGCCCAAATCTATTGTTAGGGAAGACATTTCTAAGTTATTTCAGTGGTAGAGTTAGGTATGGTAAAAGACTCTCAGGTGGGAAGAAATAATTTCAACTAAGTATGTGGTTTTAGACATTAGCAGTCTCAAACTTTGGCAACTGTTTAGAACCAAAGATCAGAAAAATAATTTTTAAAGCCAAATTTATTTGAATTTGTTGACATTTTATTAAACTTTATCTCCAAATATGATTTCTAACTGGAAGTTTGTTTCTTCTCATACACTTATTATTCTATTATTAAAGATCAATAGTATAATAAATATTATAGTTTGAGACCATGTTACCAATGTAATTATTATTATTATGAAAACATTATATTGTACATTCAATGTCTTGAACAGAAAAAAAATTTGTTCTTTTTCTGCTGGGCACAGTGGCTTATGCCTGTAATCCCAGCGACTTGGGAATTGGAGGCAGAGGGATCACAGGTTGGTGGACAGAGGCAGCCTGCATAACTTAGTGAGAACCTGTCTCAAAATAAAAAATAAAGAAATGTGGACTGGGGGCACAGGTCAGTGAAAGAGCACTTGCGAAGTATATGCAAGACTCTGGGTTCAACCTCCTGTACCACAAACACAAAAAATGGCCCTTTTTCTGTTATGAAAATGGTATACATTTGAATTTCCTTTAGACAGTCTCAAAGTGATTCTTCTTCAACTATTGTTGTTGTTAGGTGCTACTGAGTTGAGTCTGACTCATAATGACCCTCACAGGGTTTTCAGTGGTTGTTTTGAGATTAATTTAGGAGTGGATTGCCACATCTTTCTCTCACAATAATCTTCTTGAGCTATAAGTTATTAAACACTAATTATGAGAAATTCTAAAAACATGGGTGAGAACATTTAGAGTTCATTTATCTGAAAATCATTTAAACATATATTTAAAGTAAAAATAAAAAAATTTTGTTCACACCCAAATTCTGATGGAAATGTTAGTTTATCTTCTGGACATGCTAAATATTTATGATATAACATTTTAATAGTTTATGAATCTATATCCTCAATATGGGCTGGGATTTAGCTCAGTTGATAGAGCACCGCTCTGCAGTCTCTGAGGTCCCGAGTGTGATTCCCAGCACCGCAAAAATGGGAGAAGAACCTGGCAATCCACTCCCAAAGCAATCCCAAAACAATCAGCCATTGAAAACCCTATGAGGGTCACTATGAGTCAAACCCGACTCAATGGGAATTAACAACAATCCTCAATATGGTGTCCTATTATTACATAACTACATATTCTCAAACTTGAGCAAGCATTAGAACGCTTTGGAGAGTGTTGAATCCAGGGCATATTTTGACATGTAAAAGGGGACTGATGTATAAGGGGGACTGATGATTTGAATTTCTTGCAAGTTCTTAGCTGATGCTCCTTGGAAGGCCATACACTATCAAACATGAACAGATGGTGGTACTTTCTTCCATCCTGTTTTAAAACATTCTATAAATTTAATATACTATCCTTATAGATACTTGGAGGTATTAAAAAGCAAACTTGAATTAAGATTTGCATAACATTATCCCTTTCACAAAATTTTTATTTAAACATTGACCAAGCTCTTTTTGCATTTAAGATAAATCATTTATACAAAGCTTCAGGGACCAATTTTATTGTATTAATTCCTAGAACAACATGCTTACTGAAATATCACAGACTTTCAATTTTCCTCACTGGAAGCAACACTGTGCAAAGGACAAGTTATTTGGAGAACTATTTCAGAAAGAACTCCAACATCATGAGTGATTATTATGCACAGCAGGTGTAAATGAATTATTTATCAAATATGTTTTCATTATTTCTCAGTGAAAACATTGAAGATCTTCTTTCCATGCACTCAGTTTCAACAATCATTTGTACACAGAGCAGGTCTTTACTTAGACAAATATTTATGGATATGCTTTGATATGAAAAATGAAAGAGCTATTACAAACACAAACACTGTACCATATTTTGAAAGCAGAAAGTGAATAATTAGTAAATAATTATGCCATTTGATAAACAATTTTCTTCATTGCTCACTTTACTTCATTTTATATTTTGCCATTTGGCACTTTTTAAAGGGTTTATTATGCATCCCTCTCACAGAAGAAAAATATTAATCTAAAAATCACAAGCTGTTTGTGCAATTTAATATCACAGGTATTGCAATTGTGAGCTCAAAATTTTCAGTCAAATATCCAATGAAAAAATATGCCCAGGGAAACAATTTTAACTACCTACATAAAGGCGTTACTTTACATAACGTGTATAGTAATGGTAAGAGTCCATTAGAATGAGAAGAAATATGTGTATAAGCACACTTGTATACACAAAAACACAAACAAACACAAATACTGTATTCTTTTGTGACACACAGATTCTGCTAGCATAAGGTACTGTTTCTCTGGCACAGGAGCCAAAATTTCCATACAATTGACCTGAACACCATACAGCTCAGCTTTTTAAAAGAACCAAATTGCACTGTAAAATGGTGTCTACCTACATGCTCAACTGCTCGTTTACAAAATGGATATTTTAAAAGAAAAAGTAGTTTTACAAGTTCTTTTTGTTTCATGATCAATTTAGTTTATAGATTAACTCCAGTAACCTCATGTAGGGAATCTGAGGGAGCTGAGGTAAAATTGATTAAATATATTACCATTCTTCAAAGGGTGATAATTATCATTGAAAATGCATTTGTATGAATCTAAGTCCTGCTTATGCACTTGGGATGTGTTGTGGACAAAATCTTTCTGTCTTCTCTGAAATTCACATGTTGAGCTCTAATCTGATTGTATTAACCCTCTACCATCCCTGATGATTTTAGAAGACAACACTGGGGGAGGGGATACATTAGGATTAGTTAATCATGAATGTGGCGCCCCAGGATGGAACTAATGCCCTTATAAGAAGACAAAGAAACACCAAAACTTCCTCCCTGTGCCATGGGAGGACACAGTAAGATGACTGTCTCTAAAGGAATACTTAAGGCCATGAACAAAAAACAAATCTCCCTGTGCCTTCATCCTAGAGGTCCTATGCCTTGATCTTGGAGGCCCCACCCTGCAGAACTGTCAGAAGTAAATGATTGCTGTTTATGTCACTCAGCCCATTTTGTACCAAACAAAATATAGAAATCTGAACTAAGATAGGCCGTATCCATGCAATTTCTCTCCACAAAAACAAATGGTCATTTCAGTGGAAAAATCAGTACAATCATGGACTTATTTTGCAAGTGATTCACAGTTCAAAGTGGTTATTGATGTTATGATAGCCTGACATTTATGAAAATCTCCAACAACAACCATAGAGTGGAATGAGAGGGACCTTGTTATTACAAAGATGAAGAAAAGTTATCTATACGTCATTCTAAATATAATTTTATGTATTACTTCCAAGGTAAAATAGTAAAACAGAACAAAAACATTTCATGTCAACTCTACATACTTCCTAATAAAACAAAAGTTCTCATTAAATTGTGTTCTTAGTAGAGAACCCCATTTCTAGGTTAACCTTTATCAGGATTTCAGTACACATAATTATAATTGTGGAAATCTGGTTTGATATGTTTACATATTTATAATTGTAAGTGAAGTCTATCACTATTGTTTCCTAACTATGAAGTAATAATTTTTGAAAGCCAATTCCCTTTAGATAAAATATTTAATATTTGACACACAAGGTCTACATTTAAAATTTCATCCCTTTGACTATTGGCATTTTGTAAGTAACTATAAAAGACAGAACAAACTAGATTAGAACATCATCTTTTAAAATCATTAATACTTATTAAAACTACTTAAGCTGAATTAAAGCACATTTTTTGAATAGATTCTAATAAGAATTTTTCAAAAAATTGTATTTCATATTGTTGTTGTTTGTTGTTAGGTGGAGTCGATATCCGATTCATAGCGACCAACCCTACCTATAACAGGTGAAACACTATTGTCAGTGTTTCTCTGCTATTCATAGGGTTTTCAATGGTGGATTGATTTTTGGGATTGGGTTGCTGGGTCCGTCTCCCAAGCCTACAGCACCTGGTGTTCCCAGGAGGTCTCCCATTCAAGTACTAACCAGGACTGACCCTGCTTAGCTTCTGAGATCTGATGCCACAGGGCTACAGCTACAGGAGTTGTTGTTAGGTGCCATCAAATCAGGATTGGACTCATAGCAACCTTACCTATAACAGATGAAACACTATTGTCAGTGCTTCTCTGCTATTCATAGGGTTTTCAAAGGTGGATTGATTTTTCGGGAGTTGGTTGCCAGGTTCTTTTCCCAGTATGTCATATTAGAATATCCTACATAATAATTTTCCAAATTGAGGAATATTTCATTGTAACTTACAAATAATAAGAGATTATGTATATAATAATAATATATTTTATGCTGGGCTATACTTTAAAGAATTTTAAAACTTGCTGGGCGTGGTGGTGCATGCCTGTAATCCCAGCAGCTTGGGAAGCAGAGGCAGGAGGATGGCAAGTTCGAGACCAGAGACAGTCTGCATAATTTAGCGAGACCCTGTCTCAAAAAGTTAAAAATGGTCTGAGAGGGCAGCTCAGTGGTCCAGCCCTTGCAGAGCATGCAATTGTGAGGCCCTGGGTTCAACCTCCAGTACTGCAAAAAACAAACAAACAAACAAACAGAAAGAATAGCTGAGTGCAATGGCTCACACCTGCAATCCCAGAGACCCAGAGGCAGGAAGACTGAGTTGGAGAACGGAGCCAGTTTTTGAAACCTAGCAAAACCCTGACTTAAAGCTAAAAAAGAACAAAAAAAATGGGGCTGAGAATGTAGCTCAGTGGTAGAGCATTTGCTAACATGTGCAACACACTAGTACTGGAAAAAAAAAACTTTGCAATTATATGATACTCTTTTTTTTATTCAGACGTTATATTAGCTATATTACAATTATTTTGTTGGACATATTGCTCTTGTTTTACTAAAACGATTAAAAATTCATAGATTTCTTTTTGTAATCCTAAATAAACCTTAGTATACTTATCTTTTAACGGAAGCCAAGACTTAATAGCAATTCTGGGAATATCCAAGTTCTAGTTGTGATCAGTGTGCTTTGCTGTGTTTAAAGGTGCATATAACTTTACACTTGGCTGAGATTTAGCTCAGTTGGTAAAGTGCTGCTTTGCAGTCCCTGAGGTCCCAGGTTGGATTCCCAGCACTGCAAAAATGGGAGAAGGTCATGGCAGTCCTGAAACAATCAGCCATTGAAAACCCTATAAGTGTTGCTATGAGTTGGATGCCTAACAACAACTTTATACCTACCTCAGCCTAGTATTTTTCAGATTTATTTATTTTTTTAAAAAAGCACTGTCCTCTTTTCCTCTGAACAATGATCCAATTCTGACATTCCGTTTTGCTTGACTTTTCTGAGTGAGTATTGCTTTTACAACAGAAGAAATTATTAGGAGAAAAACTTTTTGGTTTAACCTATAGCAATCGGTATTCCAAGAGAACATTTTCACTACAATGTTCCCTAGTATATTTAAGAAGCCATGGTATTGCAGTAGATGACTGGAACTACAAAGTGCTGTTGCCATATTGCACATGTTTTGCTCACTATTTAGCCCTGTTTGCTAGAATGGTGATTTTACAGTTTTCAAGTGGCTACAAAACACGTGGATGGCCGTGTTCCTTGCATCCAACCCACTTCTGAGATTGTTCTAGTATATTCAGCATTCTGAGAGAATCCAGAATGGCATAGTAGTGGTGTCTGTTAAGTAAGTAAATAGAAAGTAGCATGTATTGTCATTTAGAAGATAAATGGTGTATTCACAAAATGTGATTCGTTAACTATATTAGTAACAAATTGCAGAATGTACATCTCATAACCTTGCAATAGTAACCAGTCATCTGGTAGGACTATTGCTGCCCAGTTTTGCTTTAATAGAGTTGTTCACCATGACACGTCTCTTTGCTGAAATTTCTGATAGACTGTAAGTAACTAAAGGGAAACCAAGGTGGTTTTATGAAAAAAAAAATCTCTGGGCTGATGTGTCACTCATGGCATAATAACCTGGAATGGATGACAGTTCTCACACCAGCTGCTTGACATCTGAACAGCTGCCAATGCCCTAGGAAATGTCACACCATCAGATATAGACTGAATGTGTATGTAGCAAAAATGTATCTGGTAGAGGCCAGCACCCCAGGCCATGACTAACACCCCAGGCCCCACCATCCCATAAGCCTGCAGCCGGGTTGAGCTGTCAGTTTAATAAATGAATAGCCTCTTTGTTTTGATCAGCATTGTCAAGGCTGATTTGAAAAAGGGACTCTGATTCCTCTCACAGTGTAGCCGAGCCAAAGTCAATTGGTACAATTTCAAGGTGAATTTATTCATTCTTTATAAAGTTCTGTGCACGAATATATCAAGACAGTTGAATAAATTGAAATAAATAGAGTTGGAGTTACATATTCTCTCAGTAATTGAAATAGTTTCCCCCCAATATATTTATAGTAATAATTCTACCTTTATGAAACCTAGTCTGGCTACAGAAAGGAAAGCATAGAATTACCATTTTGATAACATATTTGGAAAATACAATTGGGGCTAATACGTTGATAAGGGCACCTGAAAGTTGTCCTTGCCTTTAACCATTCCATGTTAAACTTTGAGTAAAATACAGTTTTACCACGTGAAAAAATGCCTGATTAGCTGGCACTGATGTGCAAATATTTACCCTGAATTTGGTCATTGTTTAGAAATGACCAAACACTAGCTCTTTTTGTCTGCTTTAGAGTACTTTGGATTTGAGTTACATATAGGACATTGAATTGAAAAACAGCATTAGTGTTGATGTCCACATGACATGAGGAAAATCTAGGTAATTGGCTGTAGAATTTGTTCAGTAAAGGTCACTTCGGATGTCACCATTACTATTTGTAATAATATACATTTCTTTTGCAGCGTCAAGCTCACTTTTTAAAAAACTTTTCTTAATTTTGCAAATAGGCAGAATCTGGGTCATAGAAAGGGTTAGAGTATCAGGGAAGCTGTTCTGGTTATGGCAGAAAAACCTTCCCAAGTTTATCTGCATGTGATGGAAAAAGAATGACAGCAATTGGGAACACAGCATGCTGTTCTTAAAACGATTTTCAAAGTTAAAACAAAAAATCTTATCTGGAAAGTTTTGTTCCCCTTAATACCATCAAATAGGCCTTGGGAAATGTTGCAATCTAAGGTTTTGGAAGGAAAATGCTTTGACTTGGTAATGAAGGTCACCTGGGAGTGATTGGGGTCTGCTGACAGAAAAGTCTAATAATGGAGGTGTAATGGCAAGATGGGGTTTAGGGAACCACTCAGTCCAATGTTAATTCTCTGAAAACTTAAAGCTGTGTCTATGATTTTTCTCCCATATGATGAGCAATCTATAAAATGATCAAACTGATTAACTGTGAATGCCATTTGCCTTCTTTATCTTTTTTTACCACATTCTTTTAAAGCCAGTTGAAGCTCCCTTTCCTATCCATCAGTATGGATATAATCTCTGATGTGGGGCCCAGGGGCAAATGAGCATTTATTAGCCAGTGCCTGGAATATTATCATTCCTAAAACATAGACAATAAATGTGTGAATTGCAGTCAGGCTGAGGAGATGTATGACTAGAATAATATAAATTTCAAAAGAATATTTTACCTCTGAGTCTTTTATTTTTTTTAATATAGCCAAGTTGTTATTGATTACAATCCTTTTTTCATAGTTCTTAGAGCATGACTCAAATGAATGAGCTGGTAACCTGAGCTCAGATTTTAGCAGATGGAGATCTACACACTCATAGCACATAATCAAAGTACTGCCTTTGTTGATAGTAAATTGAGATCACCTTAGTGTCAGAGTATGTTGTTGTTGTTGTTGTTAGATGCCGTCAAGTCGGTATCCGACTCATAGCGACCCTCATAGGGTTTTCAATGGCTGACAGTTTCGGGATTGCCTTGGGAGTGGATTGCCAGGTACCTCTCCCATTTTTGCGGTGCTAGGAATGGAACTCAGGACCTGAAAGACGGCAGCGCGGCGCTCTACCAACCTAGCCAAATCCCAGCCTGGAATGAAAGGGAGTGTGTGGGGCCTGAAAGGAACAGCCAGGTTGCTTTGCATGAAGAGGCTCTCCTGCTGGTCTAAATTATGGACATGCACTCCATAATGACATTTTGGTTAACAAAGGACCATATTTGCCATGGGCATCTCATGGGATTATATCATCTAATGACAGGATAGTCATCTTACTCTGTGTATGTACCCTCCATGATGCTAGCACCAAGATGAAACCATCTCTTATATGGTGTCCCAATCATTAAGTATGACTATACTTATTCATTATTCACACTTTAATAGGGGAAATGTAACTTAGGAGGAAATGTTTGTGAAACCCTAAGAAGTATGTGAAAACATGGACATCATTGTAGTCAGGTTCCATTTTTAGAGTCTAAATTATATCTGAACA
>VMDO01041913.1:0-10881 GCA_007922755.1 Pedetes capensis | reverse complement strand
ACATCATGTTTGGAAGAGTGGCAGGTCAACGGAAAAGAGGAAAACCCTCCACCAGATGGATTAACACAGTGTCTGCAACAATGGGCTTAAACATAAATAAGATGGTTTGCCTGGCACAGAATCGGCAAGTGTTTCGATCTGCTGTACATAGGGTCGCTATGAGTCGGACTCGACTCGACGGCACCTAACAACAACAAAGAATGGTGTCAATATAAATGGTTTAGAAAATGCATGCAATTGTTCTGACAAGATAATAACAAAGTTTGCTTCAGGAAAAATTTCTGTATTAAACGGAACTGGGACTCAAGTACATATAGAAAAATATTACCAAGTAAATGACAGAGAAGACTTAGATGGGGAGGGTGGGGGGCAAGGCATACAAGAGGGTAAGGGGGAACCTATATGAATAATGTACATCAAAATGCATATATGTAAATGCCAGAATGAAAATCATGTCAGAATGAATCACATTAAGGTGTACATTAAAAATGTCCAATAAAAAAAAGAATTAGTTGTCTACATTTAGAAAGTAGATTTCACACACAAATATGTCATATCCAAAATCTAGTCTATATATGTAGCTGGAGCTGAATAGAGGCTGCCCCTTTAGGTGGAGTGTGCACTCGCTAGTTTATCAGAGTCTTCCCTTCTCCATGTTGTCTTGGCATTGCAGCAGAATATCACTTGACATTTATAATTATACTTGTCCCATTGCTTTTCAGAACTTTAATTGTAATGTATCTTGGTATGAGGAGCTTTATGTCTGAGTTTCATTTTATCTCAAATCTGTACAATTAAAAAATAAGAAAGAGAGAGAAGTACTGTGAATCCAATGGAGGATTTAAGAAGGCATTGTTTGAAATACTGAGATGAGAGACCAAAGTGTATCTTTTTAAATCAGTACCTTCTTGTTTATTTCCACTGATAGTAAGATAAAGAGCAAGAGGGATGGTGCTGAAGCTACTGTGGGAATCTAAATAAAAAGAAGTACTCAGCAGTTGGCATGGAGCAGCCTCAGGTGTCAGGATTACTGTTTCTTGGGCTACAGATGGCTAACTCAATGGGCTTCACAATATTCTTGATGGACCGATTCTGAAGTGATGATGAATATGCTCTGTGCAATATATAATACTCACACAAACTGCTTTGCCTGCATTTAGACAACTCTTTGAATGGACTGGACTTCTTGAAAAGTGAAAAATATTTGTGGAGTATATAGTGACAGAGTCATGTTATCTGCTTTCTTCTATATGCAGGATTTAGTAAACATATAAAGTTGTTCTTCTGTGATAGCCCTCATGCTGGGGAGCTGCCAACAACTGTATCTGGCACCCACACTGATAAGTCACCATTTGTCCCATGCCCTCCCACTGTGAATTTGGCTGCCTAGGACCTGAAATTCCCACCATTAAGATTGAGTTGAGCTGCTCATTGTGACACATATCTCTAATTCCAGCAACTCTGGAGGCTGAGGCGGGAGAATTGCGATTTTGATGCCAGAGGAAGTCTACACAACTTAGTGAGATCCTATCTCAAAATAAAATAAATTAAACGGTGGATTACGGGTACAGCTTGGTAGTAGTGAGGCCCTGGGTTCAACTCCCAAATACTGCAAAAAAGGATTAAGTTGAATGAGCACCTATGAGCTATTAATTATATATAAGACTCTGGTAAATGCTCATACACAGGAACAAATAACATGGATCTGTCTTTATAAAGTTCCTAGTGTAGCAGAAGAATTATACATGTGTAATTAACTGTATTATAACTTGCCAATTACACTACTCATGGTATAAACTACATGTGGGAATTTGAGAGGCGGGCCCCAAATCATATACCTGGGAAAGTTAAAGGAAAGAAAAATTATATTTTACCAAGAGTATGAAAAATTAGCAAATGAATATTAGTTAGGTGGAAATGGCAAAGAGGAAAGTATAGAAAATAGAATATAAAAAGTACATGAATGTTAATTCAGTCAGTAGCTCTGTATGAGTGTGAAGGGCATTTCATGACATGCCAAGCATGAAATAATTAGAAAGAGTTGAGGATGAGTGAACATTTGCTGAGTGGTGTTCACATGTCAAGCACTGTGTTGAATGTTTATATACATTTAATCCTTACAACTGTAGGAAATAGAAATTATTGTCACCTCATATAGCAATGACTGAGTTGCTCACCACATACTCATATACTACTCTATGTTTTTCTACCCTCACATACAGTAGTATTCAGCTCTGACTAGGTTTTAGTCAACGAAATGTGGGCAGAGAATATGTAAGCTACTTCCTGGATTGATGAGATCCTTCTGTCTCCTCCTTCCTTTCTATGCCATCTTAGAAGCCATGTAGTTTGATGACATTAGCCTCAAGATAGAGGAAGTTATTTTTATTCATCTTGCTGTGAGGTGAGCAAGAAATAAACTTTTATTTTGTTTAACATCTAAGTTTAGGGAATACATTTATTACCACAGCATAGGCTATTCTAGGGATCACCAAACTATAGCTAGTGGGTCAAAAATGTCCTACTTCTTGTTTTTGTAAATACAATTGGAGTGGAATACCCAAATATTTACCTATTGTATATGGCTGCTTTCCTTGCTACAATGGCAGAATTAAGTAGTTGCAACAGATACCATATGGCCTACAGAGCCTAAAATATTTTCTATCTTGCCCTGTATGAAAAAATGTTCACTGACCACAAGTAAAGGAGGAAATTAACCTGTGTTCACACAACTAATCAGTAGTGTCATTGGGATTTGAACTCAGTTTTATTTTTGATGCTATCCCTGGCATTTGCTTTTATTGCCACCTGTTCATGGACTTTCATTTGATTCTGTATGATTATTATAGTTCTCCTGTCCATCTGCATGTATTACATGCCTTGCCATTCCATTCTTGCTCAATAGTCATGTTCTCCTGAGGAATGACTTACTTTGTTCCCTAATCCTTAAATTCTGCAACTTGCACCTCAGACCTAAGGGGTGGTAGTAAGAGAGGGAAGAAACAAGAATAATTCTAAGGACTTGATTGTGCAACTAGAAGGAAGCAAAATTAATAGCTTTGAAGTTGATGTGTGGAAGGAGTAAAATTTGGAATGGAAGAGAAATTAAGTACTGGAAATGTTGCGTTTGAGGTTTCTATGGGAAAACCCAAATGAAGAAGTTCTGTAAGGAAGTAGAAGAGTCTAAAGCTCAGGAAAGAGATCTGAGTTGGAGATACAGAAGAAAAATTATACTGATCCATCTACACTCTCTTTAAAAAAATGTTATTATGATCAGTGGTAGAGCTATGAGATATCCAGGGGAAGTCTCAGGCTGGAACCAGATTTATCTTCAATATTCTGTGATTATATAAAAACAAAATTAATAGACACAGCTGAGATCATATCTGTGACTTTAACCTTTTAAGCAATAGGCTTCTTCCTCCCTAAAACACAGCATCCCGTGTCTTTATGTCAAGACCAACATAATTCATGTTTACAAGTCAAATGGAACTCTTTTGGGGACCAGGGAGCTTCCTCTCAGATAACCAAAGTTCTTATGGTTTCTACGTATATTTTACAAGAACTAGAAGAATGCTCAGTATCTTATGGCCATTTATTTCCTTGGTAGAAACAATGGTATGAATTATTCAGTGTGTCACAGGAAGACCATAAATTATTTGAGCAATGTACAATTTAACTGTTGCTGAATCTAGAATTAATAATTCAGTGTAGTGATTAAGCCTAAAGGTGCACAAAAATAGAGCTTTTCCTCCCTCCTATATGGAGGGGATATGAGCCAAGTACCTGAGTTCAAAATTAATCTCAAAAATAATCAATCTTAATACTCTTTTTAGAATAATCACATTTAAGGAATTAAGAGAAAAAAAGAACATTAAAAATATAATAGAAATGGTACCGAGCATGGTGATGCATGCCTGTAATCCCAACAGCTCAGGAGGCAGGGGCAGGAGGATCACAGGTTCAAGACCAGAGGTAGTCTGTGCAATTTAGTGAGACCTTGTCTCAAAAAAGTAAAAAAAATGGGCTGGGGATGCAGCTCAGTGGTCCAGCACTTGCAAAGCATGCAAGGGTGAGGCCCTGGGTTCAACTCCCAGTACCACAGGGGAAAAAAAAAATAACAAAAACGACAACACAATCTTTTCTTTTTCCCTCACTGTTTGCTTTTTTCTTTTCTTTTTTTTTTCATTCTTCCACACTCATTGCAGATAGATGATCGGAGGAAAAATACAGACTAGATAGATTGACTGTAGCTGTTGTTGTTAGGTACTGTTGTTCATGTCAAGTCCGACTTAGGCAACCCTCATAGGGTTTTCAATGGCTGATTGTTTCAGAATTGCTTCAGGAGTGGGCTGTCAGGTCCTTGTCACATCTTTTTGCTGTGCTGGGGCTCAAACTTAGGGCCTCAGAGCACAAAGCAACAGTCTACCAATTGAGCGAAACCCCAGACCTTTCATGTATCGAAGCAACCAGAAATTCAGAATAAACTGCTTCCTCATTTGGGGTCATCTTAATGTTAATTGAAAAATGGAATACCTCTGACATCGTACATCTTGGAGGAAATCTGATCAGTCTCTGGAGTAGAAAGCCTAGTCTTCTGTGGACTACACTTTACTCAACAACATTGGGAGAATCCTACGAGTTACTGTTAAGATGTATTTTCTTTAAAAACCCATATCTTCCACTGAGATCTACAGAATAGTCCAATTTTGGCTTAAGGTTCTGCTGTCGCTGTGTTGAAACTCTTATTTTTAAAATAAGGGCCCTACCTTTTAATTGTGCACAGGGACCTGCAAATTATGTAGCTGGTTCAATCTTCCATTTGAATTTGGTTTCCTCTTGCTTTACCTTTGCCATAGCTGAGCCCTTAAAAAGTATGCAGGCCAAAAATGCTGTGAATATACTTGAAGAAATTTTATGCTTCAATATGCATTGCAATATTTGGATCTTTGCTATTGATAGACTCACAGGTAGATATCAGAACTGTTACTACATTTTCTAATTTTGAGCTATAGCAAGATGATGCATTGGTAATATCTGTATCTTTAATAGAAATGGTATAGGACAGATATTACAAACCTGGATATCCATATGTGAATAGATGACCAGTCCCTTTCAGTAGTATGGACTACAGAAAGGCTAGAGATTCTGCATAGAAGACTGATCTCTGTTCAGTTTATTTAAGAAAACACCACTAATTGTGTCATCTTTAGTTTCTTTTAGATGTCCCTTAGAGACTCCACTATCTACCTCCTACCTGCAGCCAAAATTATTTTATTTGTAAGAAGGTTTATAGTTAAGAATGGAAGAGGCAATGTGGTCATGTTTAGAGAACTCAAACTAAAGTGTTGCTTCACCCAGGTCTCCCCACATTTGGTATCTTCCCTCAGTCAAGCAGCTCGGGGCAGTGGGCTTTTTAGAGTGCCCATAAAAGCACAACTCTCAGAATTTGCCTTATGTATCTGTGAAAAGACATCCTCTATTATGGCAGTATTCAAATATTTGGGCAAATTTATGAGTACTTCTTGCCCGTTCAAGCCATGTACCCTGAAAACCCAATGTCATCTGGATACTAAAGGAGTATTGTTCTTCATTGAATTTTCTCTACCTTTGATTCCTTTTGGGAATCTGATTTCTTTAGTGACCTTTCTGTGACCTTCTTTTGATATCATGGGTAGCCAAACTGCAGACATGGGATGAGCTAATGGTATGGAGATTCACTGTGACTTGGCAAACTTTCTCCTTGTCGGTTGGTGACTCAGGCAGGAGGTATGGGAAATGTGCTGTCAGTGGCAGAATTGCTCCCTGCAATAACGCAAATTAAAATGAAAAAGGATGAAGGAGGGGCCCATCCATACCCTCTTCCATTCACCTGGTTAATGACTCAGGATGTTCATTAGGCAGTAAAGAAGGAAGCTGTATCATTTCCCCAGATTCAAAAAAATGAAATGCCTGCATTCAAATTATACCAACATGCTCCAAAGCCTCTTTAATTGAAAGTATGTGATGGGTTCTAATGTAACATTTATCTTGCTGCAATTGACATGAGAGGAAGAAGTGAAGGGTTTAAGGAATGTTTTATTTAAAGACAGCCTTAAAGATGATGTGGGAGTGATTGCCAGCTTGTCAGCTGACTCACTAGTGCCTGGAGAGAACGTTTTGTCATTAGCCAATCTGAATTCCAATATGGCCCAGGACAACACAGTGAAGGCTGTGCGCCCCCTCTATCCACTTCTTTGTACCCCTACACCCTCACTCCCTGACAATTATTGTTTCCATTAACAAATAAAAATTAGTGTTCAACACCTACAAGGAACATTCACTACAAAAGTGATTCAATACAAGGCCCATTTTGGGGGCTTGTATTTTAACAGATACATCTTTCCAGCCCACATACAAGTAAAGCATTTATGTTTGCAGGAATCAGTGGTATTATGAGTGCAAAGAGCTGGCATTCAAAAAGAAGCCAGGGGTATTGAGGGAAACATTCTCTTTACCTGACTGGATTTAGCCTTGCAGAACCACTATCTTAGGGAAAATGATTTTGTACTCCAACTTCCTATTTTATTTGTTGTTGTTAGGTGCTGTCTAGTGGGGTCTGACACATAGTGACCCTGTGTACAACAGAACAAAACACTCCTGACACTGTACCATGCCCAGCACTATGTTCACTATGTCAGTACTTTGCTATGGATAGGGATTTCAATGGCTGATTGTTTTCAGGACTGCTTTGGGAGTGGATTGCCATGTCCTTCTTCCATTTTTGTGGTGCTTGGGATTGGACCCAGGGCCTAAGAGAGTACAGATCAACACTACCAACTGAGATAAACCCTAGCCCATCATATTTTACAGGGGAAGGTAATCTATTTCTCAGGGAAGTTCTGTGTGGTCTGGTGAGATCATCTACAAGAGAGAAGGATTTCTCCCAGGTAATTTTACCTAGAGGTGGGTGTTTGCATGAAAACACCTCTTCTCACACACCATGGCTATGAAAGGGTATGGCATCATTGCATATAAGGTCAGAGTGCTTAGTTGAGTTTGGGTGTGACTGGAAGAGGATGAAGGATTGGTACATGAATGGGGCAGCTCATGTTGTATTTATATCACGGGTCTCCAGAACAGAGCCTGTCTTCTTAGAAACAAGGATGTAATAACATTCAATCTCTGTAAATATCTCTATGATGGTAAGAGATCTTTGTCCTGACTGACTTACCTCTTCAAGTAAGAACTAGGAAAAAAATCCTCCTATTAGGATATTACTCTCCTGAGTCATGTATAGAGGTTGAAAACAGTGTCAGTGTGGTTGGTACATAAATTATGTCACCCTCTGGGCTAAGACTGTACTAGTTTCTTATTTCCTATTAATTTCTTCATGCTTGATCAAATATTGGCTGTCTGTGGATTGACTTTTAAAACTTTTAAATTTAATAGCTGGACATCATGGCACATGCCTGTACGTCCTGCACTCAAGAGGGTAAAGCAAGAGGATCCAGAGTTCAAGGCCAGCCTGGGCCACATAATGAGACTTTGTCTCAAAACAATACCCTTTTGATTTTGAAATAATTATGGATTCCCAGGAATTTGCAAATAGAGTACAGAGAGGGCATGTGTACCCTTTACCCAATTTCACCCAACTGTGGATTCATTTTTTCTTCCTATTGATCATATTTATTTAATGTAAGATCCCATGACTGTCTCATCCCCCCACTATATCCTACATAGAGGAATTTTGGAACACTTATGTGGCACAGGACCTTCTAAGATTAGTAAAGTTTGTTCATATTGCTCACGAAGTGTCTTCAAGTTATTGTAAGATTTCAGGTAAAAAAGAGAACAATAATAGAATAAATAATATAAAGTATGAAAACTGTCTCAAAGGTGACCATTTTCAAAAATGATCATTGCTATTTTTTAGATACTTGTCCTCTCAAAACTCAGGGTGAAATTTAATTGCCATCATAACAGTATTAAGAAGCAAGATCTTTAAGAAGTGACTGGGCCATGAGGGCTTCACTTTCATGGGTGTGATTGGTGCTTGTATCAAAAAGCAAGTTCAGCCCTCTTTCACTTTCTCTTGGTTCTTCCACTCTTCTGCCATGTGGGGAGTGGCATTTCTGCTGTCTGAAAGATGTAGCCTTTAAGATGCTGTCTTGGAAGCCAAGGGGAAGCTTGTAGACACCAAAACTATTGATACCATGGTCTTAGACTTTCCAGCTACTAGAACTGTAAGAAATAAAATTTTGTTCTCTGTAAATTACCCAGGCTCAAGTATTCTACCATAGTAGCACAAAACAGATTGAGATTATTTCATTTCATGAAAATTGACTTATACATCATATGAGTGGTTTACATGTGATTATGACTGTTATCCATGCATAAGTGAAATAGTTTTTGAAACTCAGAATGATATAGCCTCTTAAAGTAGAAAATCCTATTAATTTACCCTCTCATTGCTATGTGGGAAAAGATTTCTTTCCTTGATGACAGTCTCAGCATTTTCAAATTTCTTATTTATGCTTGTGCATTGTTGCTGTAGTTCCATATTATAGAGCTTGATGAACTCATGACTAGTCACCACTCCACTCTCTCAGTCCTTGTTTTTCGGGATTAAAATAGGCTTTTTCTTGGCCAATGTAGATATGTTCCTCTAGGCTTACTCCAAATAATTTATGACAACCCTCAATACAGAAATAAATGGATGATATTACATATTTACTCCTTAGCTCAAAATATGTGAGTAGAGAAACATTTCTGAATATGAGCAGAAATGAGCATATATGTGTGTATTTGTATGCATGTATACATGTTTATGGGTAGTTATGGTGGTGTGGGGAGTTAATTTAAGCACCACCATTTTAAGAAAATATGCTAGCTTCTTGAGAATATAGAAAGAACATAGAGAAGAGCTCCTTTGGATTCCCTGCTGTCTTGATGAAAATTATATTGTTTTATTGGAATTATTCAAGTACTTCTTTAAAACCTTCCACTGTACACATTTAATTTCCACTCATATATTTGAGAGGATGTATACATTTATATTCATGACAAATTCAGAAGGATTTGCCTGAGTGCACTACATGGGGATGCCAGTCATTTGGTGGGAGGCATTTCCCTATGTGATTCTATAATAGCAAATATTGAGGATATGAGGCAAGAATATGCAAAAGAATGTGTACTCTTGTACTTTACTATCATAGGCATGTCTGCAAAATAAAACATTAGGGAAAGCATCCTTTGCTATTTCATTGATATTTGAAGCTTATGGAGACTTTGTTTAAGGCTTTTAAATGAAAATATAAAGAAAAGAAATAAGGAAGAAAAGAAGAATTTATTAATGGAGGTAGTAGGACAGCAAATGTTAAGGTCTTGCTCCACTTTTTAATGTCCTTTTACATTCCTTTATTAACATATGTGCATGAGCTATCTCCATCGATTTCTGCAGTTTTCAAGGATGAGTTTATAAGGGAGATTCCTTGCACATTTACCTGTACTGGTAGCACTTCTGCAAATAGCTCTTTCTCAACAAGAGTACAATTAATAAGTTGAAGTTCTAGTGTATAAATTTGGAATCAATTTTTCCAATAAGCTAAAGGCTGGAGAAATGAGGATTCCTTTGATGCTCTTGACAAGTTACCCTCTTACCCTCTCACATCCGAGTCTTTAACCCTCATACTCTCTCCTAACTTGATTCTCTTTTTCCTTTTTCTCCTTTATGTTTTCCCTTACAAAAGTAATGCTTAGCAACAAACATTTTTAGTTCCTTTGATATCCCCAAAGAACTAGTTGTTCCCAAGTACAAAAATCACATCAGGAAGAATTGGATAAGACTTCCTAGAAGAAAAGTCCAGAATTCCAAATTACAGGCTCAGATTCCGTATATGTCAGATTCTTATATTACTGAAAAAACTTGCTAAATTTTAAGTCATACTGGTACTAAGATTAATATTATGGGCTTATAGGTTTTTTATGTAAGAGATCCTAGAGATGAAACAATCACTCTATCACAGAACTTCTGTTGGGGTTTTAGCTCTAGCCCGGCTGAGATTAGGGCCAAACCCTCAACATAACAACGTGGTCGTTGTCGGGAAAGAAGGACCTCGGGAGACCTTCTGGTGGTTGAGCAAGGGTTGTTGTTGTTGTTAGGTGCCGTCGAGTCGGTATCCGACTCATAGCGACCCTCATAGGGTTTTCAATGGCTGAGTGCTTCGGGATTGCCTTGGGAGTGGATTGCCAGGCCCTTCTCCCATTTTTGTGGTGCTGGGAATTGAACTCGGGTCCTCAGAGACTGCAGCGCAGCGCTCTACCCACTGAGCTAAATCCCAGCTGAGCAAGGGTAGGTAAGGTTTATTAGGGTGCTCCCCTGATGGAGAGCAAGGAGCAAGCAGCCCCTATAGAGCAAAGCTCTATCCCTTTAAGTGCTGGCTCTAGGCCTGCAGCATAGAATGCTGCAGGCTAAGTGCTGGTACAGCTCAGCCTTAAAGGCACAGCCACAGCCGCTGGTGTTCCCTGGAGGTCTGATGGTCTTGACTCTCACGGCTCGCCTTCTTTACCTCCCTCCTTCCCAAGGATGGGAGGAATTGGGAGGCTCTTCATGGCTTGCTAGATGCCTTCGGCTCTTCGGGGTCCCTGGGCTTGATCTTGCCAGCTTGCTAGAAGGTCTTTCTGGAGTAGGGAGCGCTGGTCCAGGTGATGAGGTTCAGGAGATGGTCAGAGAGGTCAGGATCAGTAAGGGTTCAGTAGGGTGAAGATGGGGTCCAGGAGCCCTGCTTTTATAGGGTCCTGGAAGGGTCACATGGTGGGGTTCAGCCAATCAGGGCACACACCTGACAGGTACAGTGGGTAAACTGACATACATCCCAGGTGGGGAGAGTTATTACCTGA
>VMDO01041912.1:0-10881 GCA_007922755.1 Pedetes capensis | reverse complement strand
AGGTTAGTGGCAGGAGTGGAAGAGATGGGAGAGGTAGATTGTGTATAATATGGTCCATTCCCTCAAGGAGCTCACAGCTGGGGACAGTCAGTCCTGGCCCATCTTACTGTGTCTCCTCTTGACAAATGGCTCAAGGAGACTACATTGTTAGATTGCAGGGGAACAAAAGGGAGCATATACAAATCAACCTAGAAAGATCGGTGCTTTTATGTAGGTCTGAGGAAACCAACATTTACCCAGTTGCTTCACTAACATCATCTCCCTATCATTGGCAAGGGCCCTTTGAAATGGCTATTATGTCTATTATGTTTCTGTCCTCCATCACCTCACAGGTAAAGACCTTGAATTCCTCAAGGTTTAAAAACACATTCAACAAAATTGTGTAGTTTGCAGAAAAATGAATGGCACTGGAGATCATCATGCTAAGCAAAATAAGCTGGACTCAAATATCACATATTTTCTGTCATATATAGAATCCATATTTATAAAAAAAGACATGAAAGTAGAAGGGAGACTATTTGGAAAGAGGAAGAGGACCAGAAGGAAGGAAGATAAAAGAGGGTAATGGGATAGATGTGATCAAAGTATATTATATACAATGTCATAATGAAGCCCATTATTGTGTACAATTGATAGAAAGTAATACTTTTTTTTTTAAAAAAGAACTTTCCAGGTTAAACAGGTAACAGCAAAAGAACTAGGATTCAAACCCAGATGTATGTGAAGCAAAGCCCAGGCTGTCCACTCTCTTCCTGGCTGTAAGAAATTCCCATGCCATCTGGGGACATGCTTCCAGAGCTACAGTCCTGGTTCCACTCTGCACCTACTGCCATTGGTCAGAGCCTAGGATTTACTGAAAAGAGCTTAGCACAGTTGCTGTGCCTCGGGGACCTAGACACAAAGCAAAGTCTCCTTTCTCTGAAGCTGGGGATGCAGGCAACAAAGGCGCAAAACAATGTGTGGCAGGTGGGGTCATGCAGCAAGCCTATTGCTGTACCACATCCAATTGCTCTGTGGGAATAATCCTATGCTGCCCATCTTCCTAATTCCACCTCCAGGCCCTCTGATTCTCCTGGACATGTTTAACACAGAAGCCACCACTGTGGACCAAATATGATTTTCCCTGCCTGGCAATACAAACACGGTTCATTTTTCATTATCTCGAGTCAACTGGACTAGCACAAGCATCTCTTCTTTGCTGATGGCAGAGGCTATCACTCATCAAATTGTCCCACAGAGCAGGGTGTGGTGGTGCATGTTTGTAATCCCAGCACACACAGGAGGCTGAGGCAGGAAGATTGCTGCAAATTCAAGCCCAGCCTGGACTACACAGCTAGTTCCAGGCCAGCCAAAACTACATAGTGAATCAGTCTCTCTAGCTCTCTCCCTCTCTTTCACACACACACACACACACGCACACACACATGCACACGCACACACGCACTCATGCACACACACACACACACACACACACACACACACACACACACAATTGTTGTGCCACATTCCTCGATCAGCACCAAGAGAAGGGCCCTAGAGTGTCTGGGACAGGTATGTCTTCCAGGCTGGTCCTGCTCCTGGGTAAGGCTTTCAGAATGAAAGCAAGGACTACCCCTTAGTTCTCCCCATCTGAGATGTCTGAGTTGTGGCTTTAGCCCAGGAGACAGTTGCTGAGCAGAGGGGCTGAAACTTGAAATTCAAGGCTTGATTCATCCATTTACTTATTTATAAAATAGTATTAGGAACCCACTGTGTCCCGGACGTGATCCCTGCCCTCATGGAGCTGACAGTCTAGTAATAAATTATTAAACATTTTTTTTTCTGTGCCAAGTGCTGTTATCTTATGCATGTTAAATGTAGTAGTTCATTCTTTCCTCACAATTGTAATAGATAAGTACTATTATTCTTCCCATTTTACAGATAAGAAAGCAGAGTGAGGTCCAGGAAGACTGAGTAAACTGCTCATGATCAGATAGCTGACAAATGGTGGAATAAGGAATCAATCTTAGGCCATCTGGTACCCAATTCTGTTGTTCTATGCATGACTATTGTGAATGGATGGATGGGTCAGGGGTGGAGTGATAGATACTTATTTAGGACAGTGTAGGAAGCCATACATCTTTCGGAACACTCTAGGGTAAAGAACCTTGCCTCCTAGATCCCTTTCCTCAAGTGTCAATCATCTTATTCTGAACTCCTAGGCTTCTGCCCAATTGTCTGCCATTTGGGGCATGAATCCACCATGGTGAGGTTTGCCATGGCATCCAAAGGGAGCTCACATGGGGAAGTGTGTGCACATTGGACTTCCTCAAGGAGAAAAATAATCATAATTTGGCAAACACTACTAAATCCCCAGTGCAAAGTCTGGCATTTCGTGGATGCTCAGTTTATATTTATTGAGTAAATATATTAATGTGTGTGGTTGTCACCTGTGCTTTTATTTATTTATTTTGGCTTTTCATTTATTTTTTAACCATTAAAAATTCATGGATGCTGTTTTGCCTAATATGCACATGCATGGTGGAAGTGGCCTCATCCCCAAGGGAAATGGACCCTTTCAAGTCTTTTGCCCTCATGTGGGCCACATTTGAAAATTAACTAAAAATGGAGGAAACCCTAATGTGGTGCAGCAGAAAGAACCAGAAAGCCTGAGCTTCTATCTCAGTTTTGCTACTTATTAACAAGTAGCAAAGTGTGGTCAGGACCCTTAGTTACTTAAAGTCCCTGCTCTTCCATGGATAAAATGGGATTCTCAAAGCCACCTCTATCAATGTGTTCAGAGGCAACTTACCCAAGTGAATGTTTGTGTGTGACTCAAGCAGGAGCCCTGTCCATGGTGCTGAATTATTAATGGCCTCAGAAATGGTTGTTTCTCCTGACCCTAGGCCACTGAGGATGCTCCTCCCACCTCTCCCAGGATTTATGCACCAGACGAGACATGAAAAATAGAGTAATGACACAATGAAGGGGAGCGAGTGTGCAGGTGTGGGCAGGAACACCAGAGTTCCACCCCAGGTCTTGAGTGCCTGAGATACTACCCTTCAGTCTTGCTCCAGATGGAACCAGAGGTCACACTGGAGGTGGCTTGGCACAGGAGGACAACAAGTACGTGAGAGAGGGTGACAGTCCCTTAGAGGTACATTACTGAGATGTTCCTGGCACTTGTTCCTCAGTAGCCAATGACAGGGAGGATAAGGAAGAAGCTAGCTCTTTTGAGATAAGGGGTAAGAGGACTCAAATCAGATAGCATGAGGGCCAGAGGGTCATCAGCTGCTAGGTACAGCCTCTTCTTCCTCCCTGGCAGCCTAACCTTCTCATTCCTCCAGCAGCTTCAGGCCAAAGATCTGCTGGGAATCCAAAAGGTCCATTGGTGGAGACATTCACAGAAGCTACAGAGCAAGCTCAGTCTAGAATTTTCTTTGAATAAAAGCATTCAAAGGTTATCTGAAATTTCACTTTGTTTTTCCCAATATTCAGCAGATGTGTTGCTCTTTTTATATGTAGAGGAAAGGACTTTGTGTTTCAATGCCCCTGGCTGCACATTTGAATTTTATATGAGCTCTCTTGGTGATTTGCAAATTGCTCCTATCAAAAGGGAGAGTTCAAGCTGATTAGTGATGGGGTCAGTCCTGGCCTGGCTCAGCTCAGGCCAACCTAGATGCCAATAAAGATTCAGCACTCAGTGGATATTTGCTATGCTTCTGTCACATGCCAGGCACAGGACAGATGCAGTCTCTGTTCTCATGGAGCTTCCTTCTCTTTCTCATTCCCCAACCGCAGCCATATTGACCTCTTTCCTGCTCCTCCAACAGGTTGTGCGTGGTCTTTCTTCAAAGCCTTTGCACTTGCTTTCACTTCTTCTCACAAAGTTCTTTCCCCTAGTTTAGGAAAACTTTTTCCTTCCTTTAAATCTTCACTCAGCATTCCCTTCTCTCTGAGGACTACCTGACTACTCTCCATAAAAAATTTAACCCAGCCCCTATCACCATTCCTGGCACCTACAATGCCCCTGACCCACTCCACATCTTCTTTCTTCAATAGCATATATCACTGTCTAGTACCCTCTGTAACTTACTTATAGACTATGTTTATTCTTTGTTTCCTCCTGCTAGAACATTCTTTTCACAAGAGCAGGGTCTTTATTCCATTCACTGATACATTCCAAGCACCTAGAATAGGGTCTGGCACATAGTAGGCACTCAGTAAACATTTGTAGAGTGAATGAACAAACTAAAATTCAGTGCACTTACCAAAGCAAAACTTAGGTAAACCCAACTCCCTAAATGCCCAAGCAACTAAACCAGTTGGTATGGCTCTCTCTGAAGGCAGGTAGGATAGAAGATCCGTATGAATCCGTGTTCAATGGAATGAGATCTGGGGAGTGGGAGTCCTGGGTGCCACTTGTCCACTGATTCCCCAGGCATCTCCCCACCAGATTGAGCTCCTGGATGTCATGGAGTATGATCTGCCTCTTTCACCACTCCACCCTTGAGGGCCCAGCACAGGATGTATGTGTCAGTAAGGAGGAGGTGAAAGAAATTTCAACTGTCATTTATCAAGTACTGACTATGTGCCCTACACAATGCTGAGCTCCTTACTTGCATTATTTCTTCCAAATATAATAATATCCCCAAAAGTGGATATATCTTTGATTCTGTTTAACCAATGAAGTTTAGGATCAATAACTTGCCCATACTCACACATAATAAAAGCTATCAATGCTGAGGTTCAAACACAGGCTTGTTTGATTCTTGGGATTGAGATCATAACATATAGGCTCTACTCAGATTCTGTGGTAACAGAGATAGAGAGAGGAGGAAGGAAGGAAGAAAGGAGGGAAGGATGGAAGGAAAAAAGAGAGGGATGGTAGGGCTGGCCATGTACCACATGTATGGAGAATAAAAAGAGCTGACTAGAACTAAGAAGGTTTTCCTCAGCTATGCATGACCCAATTACACCCCTGTCCCCTACTCCCTGATCCCTGAGGAAGAACAGAGATTGTACATGTTGACCTGAAAGAGACTTTATTTTAATAAATTCTTTTTAAATCTCTCTCTCTCTGTCTCTCTCTCTCTCTCTCTCTCTCTCTCTCTCTCACACACACACACACACACACACACACACACAACTTGAATGAACTAAGGGAAAAATATATCTGAGTGGGTGGAGAGAGATAATCTAAAAATTCTGTCAGGGAGTAGTAGAGAAATGCACTTCCTCTTAAAATCTCTATAAAAGGAAATCCTAATAGCTCCATCATTGCTATTTGCCCATATACATGTAAAGAATGGTAAACAACACAATTAGGCTGAGCATGTGCATGTACTTGGCTCAGAACCTGCTTAAGTGACCCCAGACTTCTGCCTGGAAGCCATCCCCATGGTCATTTCCCCACATGCCCAGTTCATGGAGGTCCACCCAAAGGCATTCTGACCATGACATAACTCAAAGGGGTTCCCAGTAGACTGCTCTGCTGAGGTGTATGGATAAGGGTTCTGGAGACTTTCAAAGCCTCTAGAAATTATTATAATGCTAGTCCTTCCTCCTGTAGGCATGCTGAGATGGTGTCACCATGCCAGAGACTGGAGCAGAAATTCCCAGAGTCATCTATTGGGTTGCCTTTGGAAAAATCAAAGTATCTATTGAATGAAAAAAATGGATAAATGAATGAATTGGCCTTCCAAAAGGAGAACCTGTATGGAGGAGAGTCTAATAGAGGCCTCTAGAATATAGATGGTCCGAATGCCAGAGATGACTCACACAAAACTCACTTGCTTATGGAGTAACATGGAACTATGGAAAGAAAGAATTCAAACCAACTCAATGGATCCTTACTGAGGTCTCCTATAAGACAGTCTGACATTGCCCTGACGGTGCTCATGGCTGAGGGGCAGCTAGTATGTAATCGTATAACAGAGACTGGCAGAGAATTTATACAAAGGGAAGAAAAAGGGAGGAGGGGAAGGTGGGACCAAGCTTCATCACTGCTAAGCTCTGTTCCTAGCTGAGTCACCACATGGCTAAGACCTTTTAACTTACAGTGAGAAATGTGTTCTGTCCCTAAGTTCCCTCATCATCACCAGTTGATACTTTCCATCTGAATTCTTAGGATTGAAAGGTACCATCTCCTTGTCCCTCCCAAAGGGGAAGTGCAGGTCTAATTATGAATAATTTGAGAGAATAAGAAGTGTCACACCAATAGGAGTGGCAGATCTGAGATCCACATCCTCTGACTCCTAACAAATCCCATGGTTGCAATAGTGTCCCCAAATAGGACCGCCCCTGAAATGACTAGAACACAGGTTCACCTGCAGCATGAATACTCTCTAGGCTGCACTTGTGTGAACAAATCAAAAACACACTTACTTTCAACTATCACATGCCCATGGTCACCTGTTTGGCAGGAGGGAGTTCATCATGGTTCAGCAAAACATTTACAAGTGTAAGGCTCTGGTGCCCTTCATGTCTCTTACAGTCCAGTGGCCTCTGATGAGGGACAATGGAGAAAGGTGCCTGGAGGAGATGCTGTTAGAAGAGGATTTGAGAGTTGCATAATCAACATGGAAGAATAGGAAGGCCCCAGGCCTAGTTATTCCATAGAGACACTGACTTAACAATAATATATGATCCAAATAATCTTTATAAAAACTAAAGAATACAGTTGAGAAGTCATAGTACCACAAGCAGGGTCAAAGTGAAGAACAATCATTTTGAAATGTGTAAGAAAAAATGTTTCAAGTCAACTGTGATAACCCTGCCCCCAATCTGGCACAGTCCAGTGAGAATGGAAGGAAAAGTCCAATTTGAAGTTCCTTTTTGGAAAATAAAAAGAAGAATGTAACAAGTTCTCAATGTTCCAGCTTTGGGGGTGTGGCTGCTGAGGGAACCTATCTCATCTAACTCACAGTGTTGATGGGGAACCAGCATACTTTAGATGCCTGGGGCTGCAGTGTATAGAAGAAAGATCAATGGCTTATTGCAACTCAGAGAATCTAAGTACCATAGTCATATGTCAGAGGAAGCAACAGATTACAAAATCCTGAAGGAAAATATAGCAAACCTCTCTGATTAGGAAGTTTTAAAATATGCACCCCCAGGAAAGATTTGAAAGGCCCCCACAACTTCCAGACAGGGTGAATGGTGAAGGTCTTTCCTTATGCAAAAACCATAAGGAGTGGCAGAGATGACTACTCTGTTTTTGAAATACATGATTTACAGCAAAAAGAAAAAGTGCACATAAAAACATAAGGAAGCATGGCTCAATTGAAGAAACTAAATGTCCCATAAGTCTCCAGAAGCCAATCTAAAACAAACAGACATCTATGAATTATGAAACAAAGAATTCAAAATAATCATACTAAATTCATATGCTATAAGAGCATATAGACAGACAGACATTTAAATCAGAAAAATGATATGAAATGAGAATATGAAGAAGACAGAAATGATATAAAAGGAACCAACAGAAATTCTGGAGCTAAAGAATATAACTGAGTTTAAAAGTTTATTACAAGGGTTCAACAGCAGACTTAATGAAAGTGAAGAATATGCGAACTCAAAGATAAGTCAAATGAAATTGTCATGCTACAGGAAGAAATAGAGAGAATGAATGAAGAAAAGTGAATAAAGTCTAAGAGACTTAAAGGAAATCATCCAACAAGCTGATATAGGTATATGAAAGTCTTAGAAGACAGAAAAAGGAACAGAGAGCTTATCTAAAGATATAATGACTGAAAACGTCTCAAATCTAAAGAAGGAAATCAATACCCAAACTCAAGAAGCTTAAAAGACTCCAACTAAAAATCCAAAGAGGGCTTCACACTGAGACACATAAAAATCAAAAGTAAAAGACAAGGAAAGAATCTTGAAAGCAAGAGAAAAGTGACTCATCATGTACAAGGGAGGTCCCATAAAATTATCAGTAGATTTCTCAGCAGAAACATTACAAACCTAAAGGGGAGATGATTTTTCCAAGTGCTGAAAGGAAAAACTGCCAACCAAGAATACTTTATCTGGCAACACTCTCCTTCAAAAATGAAGGAGAAATAAAGACCTTTCCAGAAAACAAAAGCTAAGGGCGTTCATTGCCAGTACATTTAGCTTATAAGAATTGCTAAAGAGAGTCCTTCAAGTTGAAATGAAAGGACACACTAGACGGCTACATGAAAGCATATAAAAACATAAAACTCTCTGGTAAAGATAAATATATAGACAAATACAGAATCTTGTAAAACTGTTATGGTACATAAATCTGTTTTAAGTCTGGTATATAATTATAAAAATGAAAGCATAAATAGACTATAACTATAAAACCATATTAATTTGTACAAAATACAAAAAGATGTAACTTGTGACATCAATAACATAAAGTGTGGCAGGAAGGCAAAGGAGTGGAGTTTTTGTGTGTGATTGACATTTAATTGTTATTGGTTTAAAATAGATTGTTATAACATATTTTATGTAATTTCTACTTTAACCATAAATAGAATACTTATAGAAGATACACAAAAGAAATTAAGAAAGGAATCAAAACATGTCACAATTAATAAAACACAAAGGAAGACCAGGTGAATGGCACTCACCTCGAATCCCAGCAACTTGGGAGGCAGAAGGATCATTAACTGAAGGCCAGAGGCAACCTGTGCAACTTATTAAGAATTTGTCTCAAAACAAAACAAAACAAAAAAAACTGAAAAGGGCCTAGGAGGTGCAGCTGATTGGTGGAGCTCTTACGTAGAATGTGCAAGGCCCTGGATTTAACTTACAGTACTAAACACACACACACACACACACACACACACACACACACACACGGAGGCAGCAAGAGAGGAAAAGAGGGACAAAAAAACTATAAGACATACAGAAAACAATTAGCAAAATGGCAATAATAAATCCTTCTCTATTAGCAATTACTTTCAATATCAGTGGGCTAACTCAGCAATCGGGCTGGGATTTAGCTCAGTTGGTAGAGCACTGTGCTACAGTCTCTGAGGTCCTGAGTTCAGTTCCCAGCACCACAAAAATGGGAGAAGGACCTGGCAATCCACTCCCAAGGCAATGCCGAAACAGTCAGCCATTGAAAACCCTCTGAGGGTCGCTGTGAGTCAGATACTGACTCGATGGCACCTAACAATAACAACAAAACTCAGCAATCAAAAGACAGAATGGATAAATGGGTTAAAAAAGAAGATCTAACCATATGTTCTCTATAGAAGACTCACTTTAGATATGAGGACACACATAGACTGAAAGTGAAAGGATGGAAAAAGACCTGCGCAGAAAGGGGCGTTAAGATGGAGGTTGCTGAAGTGGATGGCTGTGCTGCGACGGTGGTGTTTCTCTGATATGAAATACATAAAAGCCTTTATTTCAGAAAGTCTTTGGTGAAGAGGCGGAGTCAAGATGGCGGACAGATAACACACACCTTCTGTTCCGGAGCAATAAGAAGCCTCGATTAGGGGTTTAAAAATCAAATTGAATAAATAGAAACAGAGATAATTTAGTTTGAGAGATAGAGAATGAAACTAGGCGTACACTGAAATCAAGGATTAGGCTTCAGCGGAGCTACACAATGGCCAGCAGCGGGACCGCCATTTCGCCATCACACAGACAGCGGATAGAATCCCAGAGACTTGGAGGGGATTTCGCGCACACACACCCCCGGGCCCGGACCCAACACGGAGTGCAACCTTGGCAGCACACTCTCACCACGCCTGCGGGACACAGACTGCAGTTCCTAGGTGAGTCACCGTGAGGGGGCACACAAACACCCTCCATAGCGGCCGCGGAGCGAACGAGAAGCCGGTGGTGCCAGAGATCCGCGTCTAGAGCTGAGACGCAGCTCCCTCCCTTCTGTTGCGGCGGGTCAGGCCTACAGTCGCGAACTCCACAGAAATTTGGGCACACATATACCCGGATCCCAGACACATCAGAGGTGAGCCCAAATCACCCCACTGTGCTGCGGAGAGGTCTGGGGCTTGTGGAGGTGGCTAAGTTGCGTGCGGCCGGGGAGCTCCTTTTCGGCGGAAACTGGCGGCGCAGCTCGCCACTGGCGGAGAAGTTCCGAGCGCGACTGCAGCACACGACAAGGCTGTGGGGATGAAATCTCTGATTTGGGGAATTGGCGCCCGATCTACGTGGGACAGGGAGAACTTCAGGGAAGACCCCACAGGTTCCACTGCCTCTCGAACATTACAGTAGTCGCGAGTGTTACGTGGAACAGTCTCTTTGGGCACTCGGGGCCCCAATTAAATCCAGATTGTTATGAAGAGCTTGGCTATATGGACCCAATAAGACCGATGGTTACTGCGGATTGTGTGGAAATACTGCCACCGTGAACTCTATTGGGAACATTGCACCCTGCATTATCAAATCCACTTGGTCGAACTGGGTGTAATAATTAGTTCAGACTCCATCTTCAAGATAATATGATTTTACTGTTAACAGGGTCTTGAGCCCACTTCCTTTGTGGAAGCTGGACTGACACTCTGTGGCCCCAGCCCATACATTTTTTGCTTTTTGAGATAGGCTCTTGTTGAGCTGCACAGATTTGGGGCTTGAGACCCTGCTGCCCCCATCCCGCAAGTCACAGGGATTCCAGGCATCCTTCACTGCACCTGACTGCAAGAGTTGTTAATGGGGGAGAGTCTATGCGTGAGGTCTGGAATTTTATATTTTATTCTATTTTTTCTCTTTTCATTGTATTTTACTTTTTAAAATTTTTATCTTAATTTTATTAGTACTATAATTTTTTTTCTTCTTTTCTTTCCTTCTATGGGGGTTTGAATTCAGGGCTCAGTGCCTGCTTGTCTGGTAGGTGCTGGACTGCCGTGCTGCACCCCAGGACACCAATTTTTTTTTTTTTTTTTTTTTTTTTTTTTT
>VMDO01041911.1:0-10886 GCA_007922755.1 Pedetes capensis | reverse complement strand
GGAAGATAAGAATGAGGTCAATACAAATGGACTAAAAATCACATGTAATTGTTCTAACAAGATAGAAACAAAGACCACTACAGGAAAAGTTTCTATCTTAAACAGAAATGGAACCCAAGGACATATAGAAAAATACTATATAGTAAAAGATAGAGAAGACTTGGATGGGAAACTTAGATAGGAAGGGGGGAGGGGGGAATCATAGAGGAGGGTAAGGGGTAACCTATATGAATAATGCTTATCAAATTGCATATATGAAAATTGTCACAACGAAAAGCATGTCAAAATGTATCACATTATGATGTACATTAAAAATTTCTAATAAAAAAAGAATGTTTTAAGTAAAAAAGCACAAGGTTTGAGATAAAGTGAGTAAATGGTACCAATTCAAAACAGAGGGAAAATTAAGACACCTGATACTGTAGGAAATACTCCTTTGATCAATATTCTCACTGAGAAAAATCCTGGCTTTCAAGGGTTGTTTTATCTTTAATTTTGGAAAAGCCTGAAAAGGCAACCAGATTCATAAAATGAAGGAGATTACATACTACTTCACTTGGGTACTAAAGCCTCTGGTGGCCTCTTCCTTTTACAGAGAATTAAAAATAAAAATGAAAACACTGAAAAAAAATAAATAAAAGAAAGTTCTTGCCTATACCTATATCCTGGCATATTTTCTCTGTTTTTCTCTAGCAATTTCAAATTTTTAGGTTTTACATTAAGGTTTTTGATTCATTTTGTATTTATTTTTATACAGCATAAGAGAAATCTAGTTTCAGCTTAATTCTTGTATGTATCCAGTTTTAGTAGCACCATTCATTAAAGAAACTGTCTTTACTCCAATGTATATTTTTGGCTTCTTCATCAAAAATCAGGTGGCTGTAGATGTATGGGCTTACTTATGGGTTATGCATATTAAATTTTTATAATATAAAATAAAAGAAAAATACAGAAAATTATCCAAACAAATACATAGCTTAGTGAATCAGGAGGCAAGACCATTATAGTTATTGTTAGATAAAAAAACTTTGATAGGCAGGACCTTTCCATATGTCCTCCCAGTAATGTACACTCCTGCCAAATGTCATCAATATCCCAAATTTTACACTAATTAGTATCTAAAAACTCTTTATGGTTTTATTAAGTAACTTTCCCCTACATAGTGCCTTTTTGAATAATGAAATTTCTCAATTATTTTTTTCAATCATGTGTTACATTCTCACTGATTTTTTCATTTCACCATATCTTTCACTTTTAGTTAAGATTTTTATGTAAAATTTAAACAATGTTTTATACTTTATGTTGGTGAAGATATGTTCTTACATTGCCTTTTGATATTTTTCTTATTTTGCTTCTTAAGTTTAGTTTTTGATACTCAGAATTGACTTTTGATAGATTTTTTTCCCATATGAATTTGCTATTTTACTATCCCCAGTTATTGAAAGTCTGTTGCTTTTCTCACTATTTTTTAATGCTGTATTTGTCAAAAAGCAAGTGCTCATACATGCATAAGTTTTTGGCTATTTGCTATCATTATTTACTTACTTATTTCTAGGTTAATGAGTAGGTAACTAACAATTCTAGATCACAGTCAATATATCAGGAAACAGCATGCTAATTTACGTAAATTCAGGTTCATGAACTTGTCTCTAGCTTTTCCTTTACTTCCTCTCTTTCTTTCTTTCAATTCAATGTAGATTTATGGGTTTCAATGTGATAATTTAATGTGTATACTCAATCTGTAATGACTAGGTCAGAGTAGATAGCATTTTCTTTTCTTTAAATATATTTTTAAATTTTAATTAACATGTAATAGTTGTGGGGTACATCATGATATTTCAGTGTATGTACACAATGTTTACTGATCAAATAAGAGTAATTAATGTTTCCATCTGCTTATCATTTCTTTGTGTTTGAAGCTTTTGAATCCCTTTCTTCTAGTTATTCATAATTGTATACAATTGTATACATTTTTGTATATGTATACATAATTGTATATGTATACATAACTGTATACATATAATTATGAATAACTAGAAGGGAGGAATATATATAACTGTGAACTATAGACACCCCTCTATGCTGTGAAATACTAACTTTTCTGTATTATGCAATCTCCATCTGTTTTCCTTTCCTTCTACCCTTCCCAGCCTATAGTAATCACGGTTCTACATTCAGATAGTGTTTCTTAGCTTCCATATGTAAGACTAGAAATGTGATATTTGTCTTCCTGTATTTTATTTCACTCAATATAATCTTCTCTAGTTTTGAATGTAGACTCAATATAATTTCCTCTGTCCCCACCATGAATGAGTAAAAGGTATTTATTTCCAAGATTTATATCATCCCTAGATTGAATAGCACATTGTCACGCATGCAGCCAGAGGGAGGAAAACTTCTTACTGTGGAAGGTGTGACTACAGGTTGAAGATAGCACAGATTTTGGCAGCATATAAGCCATGTAAACTATCTCATTGTAAATAAGAGAGTCATGGCAGAGGATAACTTTAATTGATTTACAGAACTATTTTATCAATTATTTCATTTATCTTCATAAAAATCAAGTGTATAATAGAATTAAAATTATTCCAACATTTTTCATACAAATTTTGTATTTACCCTATCCCAGTACAAAATTTAGGTCTTTTATAGAAGTTACAAAGTCAATTAACAGCAGAACTGAGAAAAACATTCAAGAAATTTCTTGGGCTTTTAGGTCAGAATTTTCAGTAAGCTCACTCACTATTCTGTGATATAAATTCCACTGTGCTTCTTCTTTTGTTCCTGGTAATATAAAGAACTGATGTTGCATTCATCTGGTTTCCTCTTTTTTATTTCTTCCTAAAATTAGCTCAAAATACTTTTCTTCATCAAATATCTCAATATCACAGCATGGTTCATAACATTTGCTCTTGCATATATTCACCTTAAACAAAATGGAAACACATTTCTCACATCCATGGTTACCCAAGGCAGAATATGTTGATATTAATTTCTTGTTACTCACAGGAAGTATGTTTCAAGATTTCCCAAATACACAGAATTTAGCATTTGGAAGTCATTGGAAGGTCACAATTATTAGTACGGTATTATTAAAAATACTTAATAATTGATATGGCAAGAAAATTTCACAAATATGAATATTTATGTGTATGTGTTGTCTCTATGTAAGTATTCATCCAAATGTATATGAATAGCCAATTGGTGGTTTTTACAAGATATATCTCTTATCAGAAGTGCTTTATTGTCTGGGAAGTGCAACTGAGTCCATTACAATCTGCTCCAGAAAAATTCAACGTTCACATCTTTAGGCATTGAAAGCTTTTTCCACTGAAGTAGTTATATGTGCTGCTTTTCTTTTCACTCTCCTTTTCTCACTTATGAGTGGTGCAGGGCATGAAGAAGTTGACTAGCAGAATCCTCATAAAGGACATTCTCTCCTTGATATCAGAAAGCAGAATGTTTGGATCACATCTTTAAGAAGCTAAATAAATGCCTGTGATAGCTCAGACGACAGTCTCAATCATTTGCTTCTATATTCAAAATCTCAAGAGTTGTCCTAAGAGATCACAGATCAAATGCTCCACCGAATTCATGGGATACTAAGCCATACATTCAACTAGAAGCAATACACCAAGATTATTTTTTCAAGGCAACTGTCTTTCCCATTATCTTTCTAAAAGCATTCTTCATATCCTTATTCCTAAGGGTAAATATGATGGGGCTAAGGAAAGGGGTGATGACAGTATAAGGAACTGCTATGAATGTGTCATCTCCCCCTGAGGTTTCTGGATTAAAATAAACAATAGATGCAAAACCAAAATGGATGATGACCACTGTGAGGTGGGAGGCACAGGTGGAAAATGCTTTCTGCTTACCCTCAGCTGAAGGGATCCTGAGGACAGTGGAAAGAATGAACACGTAAGTCAGGAGGATTATTAGGAACGTACCCAGCAAGCCTGACATTGAGACCACTGTTACAATAAATTCTGTGAGGTCACTATCTATGCAGGACAGCCTCACAACTGCTCGCATATGGCAGAAAAAGTGTTTGATGAGGTTGGGCGGGCAGAAAGAGCCGCTAAATACCAGTGCAGTCTCTAAAAGAGAGATAAAGAAGCCTCCAGCCCAAGCAGAAGCCACAAGTTGCCCACAGGCAGCATTAGTCATAAAAAGGGGATACCTAAGGGGTTTGCATATGGCCAGGAAGCGGTCATATCCCATCAAAGCAAGAATGATACAGTTTGTCCCACCAAGTCCCACGAAGAAATACATCTGTAAGCCACACCCTATGACTGAAATGCTTTTGTTCTTGGCCAGTAGATCTGCCAGCATCTTGGGGATGATGGTTAATGTATAACAGGTCTCAGAGAAGGAAAGTGCACTAAGGAAGAGGTACATCGGGGTATGGAGAGATCTATTCACGCAGGTTAAACTCATGATGGCTAGGTTACCTGCAAGGGTGAGAAAGTGGAGGCAAAAGAAGATCAGAAAGAGGAATGTTTGCACGTGTGGGTAAACAGAAAAGTCCACAAGAATGAATTCCTTCAGGATTGTCTGGTTGATTTTCATTGTTTGAAGGTCTGAAATTTGAAAAAAGAGTAATAAACATTTAATTGTCCATTAGTTGATATCACCAAATGGAGATTATCATGTGAATAAAACAATCAGATTACAACTACCAACTCCTTTTTCATTGTACCATGTACATTAGTTGCTTTACTCAGCAACTAATTGCTGATGACATATAACAACAAGGCTTGCTCTGGCCTAATTTTTAGAAGAATATTCCAGGTTGGTAATATAATAAGGGAGAACATATTCCAACTGATGTTTAGTTGAAGGTGAGTTACATTAGGGTAGGATTCTGAACACTGAAAAAATACTGACTGATGAAGAGAGTCAGGATTAAAACACAGCAACTTCCACACAGTATCTGCTCTGTAAACACCTACTGAGTAATGATCAAATTTATTTTCTAGTAATTTTAAGACTAAATTTGGATAATAGCTTTCAGTTTGGGGGCAAATCTAAAGTCACTATCCCATCTTGAAGAAGACATTCAGGTCTTAAAATATTAAATAAAATAAAGAACATTCTTTACTGCTACTTGGAAGGAAGGAAAAGAAGGAAGGTAGCATACACTAGGACTCAGGACCAGTAGTGATTAATTACAGTATATCAAGATATTGATAAAGACTCTGTATGTAAACACATTGTGGGTGGAAACTGATATTTTTCCCATTTCCTTAAAGCCAAGATCATCATCAAGACAAATGCTATTTAGCCACTGTATAAATTCTTCCATAATGCTCCATCTGATTTAATCTCATACTCTGCTTACTGCCATAGCATATTGCCTTTCTTTATATTTAACACATTCAGCATGGTATTATGTTGAGATACGGCTTTTCTTGTCCTACATGTCAACATATTTAATAACTTGCATGTATAGAGTCTACATTTTTCAAATTCTTTCAAATGTTTGTTGATTTTTCTTTTCATAGAATAAATATGAAGTACATAGGACAGCTCTGAAATGTGTAAAGCAACTGTGATTATTTTACTAAGCTTAGAAATAAGATACATATATGTAGAAAGTGGCATATTTGTAACTGAACCAAACTATTTTTTCTTTAGCTGAATATTTTTTGATTCATCAGAGCTTTCACCTTGAGCAGAGAGACTGAACAATAAAAATATTCTGTATTTTTCAAGGCGATAATATGGAACACTTTAAGAAAATAACAATTCCCAGTAAATGTGGGATACATGGGTGAATGATCAAAAAATGTGCAATCCAAATATGATTTCTGTTTTACTTTGTTATTTAGCACTGTGACTTTTGTGCATAGAGGTGAACAGCCTTACCCCTATAATCAGGATTCATTCAGGCTAAGATTAAGTAGTCACATGGCAGAGCTCTGCTTATTATTGGTACAAGAGGTATAGGAAAATGGTCCAAAATATACGTGGTTCCAGAAATTATTTACAACACTGCGGACTCTAGACTCCAGTCCTTTGATGCCTCTGTCCTGTTACAGCTGTCTTGTTACTGTTGTTGTTAGGTGCCATCAAGTCACTTCTGACTCATACTGATCCTATATACAACAGATAAAACACTCCCCAACACTGTGCCATGCCTGGCACAGTTGTCAGTGCTTCTCTGCTATTCATAGGGCTTTCAAGGGCTGATTGTTCTTTGGGAGTGGGATGCCAGGTCTTTCTCCCAAGCCTCCAGCACCCAGTATCCCTAGACAGTCTCCCATCCAAGGACTCACCAGGCCCCATCATGCTTAGCTTCCGAGATCTGACAGTATCGGATGCCAGGGTGGTACAGCTGCCGACTCACAGCTGTCTAGACACTTACTTTGTCATGGTCATCCTTAAATCACATGATCTAATCTTTCCTTATCTCCTCACAACTCTTTCTCCATTCAATTTCCTTTTCTCACATTGTGTCCACATTTTCTTATCTGTAAGTAATCATCTCCCAGTAAACAGGTAGGGATATTTTCTGTTCTCTTGTCTATGGGCATATGATAGGGAATGGTGTCTAAGGAAACTGCAGTCTCCCTTATGAGACCTTTTAGTGAAAGCCTCCTTAGTACCCAAAGTTAGTATGAATCTCTCTGGTTTCCAAATCCACTTGCAGTTTATTTTTCCATTTGCCTGTATAATCAATTTTCTGCAGCTTTCTAGGATAATTTAGAAAACTTCTTTCTTCTCTCAGAAATACTAGGCCCCAGTCAGTGCTTTCTGTTTCTCCTAAGCCATTGTGAAAAATGACACTCATCAGCAGAACATTTCACAGATTGAGGCTCAAATAGTCTCGACTCTACAGCAACTTCTATAAGAAAGGCTATTACACAAGTCTAAAACTAAAAGGTTAATTATATCGAAGGACAAAATGAAAAATATTTGAAAAATAAGAAGTTTTAGTTTCGGATGTACCTGGAACAAAACCTATGACCTTTATAACACACTATGTGCAAATAATATTTTGATTACATACAATATACACGATCCGTCTCAACAAACCAGGGGGCAGGGCCTGTTTTCACAGCCACCAGTAAATTTTGAAGTATTTCGAAATGTAGTCACTTATACCAATTCCAAGCCAAGTTTTCCTTGTTTAGTCCTTGCTTAATTCTGTGCTAGATGGTGAATCATAAGTAGTATACTATGAATGTCAGAATCTCCCTCTACTTCTGGTATATTCTGTGTGTGCATGTGGACAGGATAAGGGTAGTGTATTCCACCCCTCCCTCATCTAACTCTTTGGTGACTCTAAATCCATCTGGGTCAGATTTATTTGGGGATATGGATCCAATGACAAAAGAGGTATATATTTTTTCAAAGTCAAAGAGAAATGGCAATTAGGAGAAAACATGTAATTTTATCCCAAGGCATCTTTTCTTTTGTACTGATCATTAATTATGAGTAAGAGAGTCAAATGATCTAGAATAATTCCTTACCTTGTATATTTTATCAAGTTCCAAAACCAACTCACTGTCACGGTTATATTCATCCAAAAGATAGTCTTCACATTTTTGCAGGAAGCATGTCTTGTTCTATACTGAAAAAAAAAAAAGAATTTGGCCTAATACGAAATTCACTGATCTGAGAACCTGGAGTTTTGCTTTTGTCACTATTTGTGTAGAGACCTTAGGAAATTTGCTACACCTTCTGATTTTGAGTTTACCTAACTGGGAAACGAGGGAAGCTTCTAAGTTTGTGAAAACTTCCCCTTTCTGTTGCCCAGAATTCTGGGGCCTGAGTTGTGAGGCTAGGCTAAATGTGCTGTGATCAGCCCTCACCACTCACTAAATTACAGTGGGTACTGGTACAACCTTCTTTTCTACCAGTTTGGAGCTGTTGTTTGATTATGATCATGGTTGGATTTCCTCAACTCTAGAGGTTTGATTCTGATTTGGAAACCTAAGGGAATTCTTCTGGTTCCCTCATCAGAGGGAGCAGAAAACTTTCTCACTCAGCTTTGTAATTTGCTCTCATTAGTTGCAGAGCTTTTTGGAACATGTGATTATAAAACACTTGTGGAAACCTCTGGGGTTTTAAGATGTGCATAGTTTATCCTGCCCATAAACAAATCTTTCTGCTACAATACAAGCTTTGTTTTGGCATGAAGGCTTAATGGAAGTTGCATCCTCCATGCTGGTTCAGTTCATTCTTACTGTTAAAAATGTCCTTGACCAAACTTCAGTCAGGCTCCTCTAAGCTTGTTTCTCATTTAGACTTTGACTATAGGCTTCCATTTTTATCCTTGGTGGACCTGCATTGGTAAGTTGTAGCAAGAGACTTGTTAGATATTTTAGAGAGATTCCACTGTCCTTATTATCTCATTACTTGCAATATCTGATTAAATTTGTCATCCATCCTCCTCCTCCAGGTGAAATCTGATTATCTTGGTCGGCCTTAGCAAGAATCCTGTTAGATCACTTTAGCAAGAATCCCCCCTTACCTTTAATGCCTCTTCTTAATAATTTTTTATCTGCTAACCCCCTCCCTATTCCATGGCTGTAAATTCTTTCTTATCCATGCTATACTCAAATTTAAGTCCAATATTAAACTGAAGTCTCTTTTCCCCAATTGCAATAATACCTGAATGAAATCTATTTTACTATTTTACTAAATGGCACTGATTATTTTGGTGCTACTCACCACAAACACTCACTTGTTCTCTAAATACTGGCATCCTTTCTGTGTATTTAAGGAGAATTAATACTCCATTAAAGGCTGAACTAAGCATTATGGTACAACTCACAAAAATTTGAGGAATGGTGTCTTCTTTCCAGGGATTTATACCTGTGTGGAAACTTGTTGTTGTTGTTATTGGGTGTGGATAACATAGAGTTTAAAAAACCTGAGCAATCCTTAGGGTAAATCCAAATAAATTGATTCTTGAGGAAGAATAACATAATACACATGAAAAGTGAATTGCAATATAGTATGCTGAGGATTAAAGCAACACTCAGACAAGAGAGGATGAAAACCACTGGGCCAAGGTGATCAGAGGAGATACCATGGAGGAGAGGTAATGGGAAGGATGTCTAAAAATAAGCAGTGTTGGGATTCCAGTTTCTCTTTCATTGTAATATCTTGTGGCAGATCAGTGTTTCCAATTATCCAATGATTATGTAAAGATAGCCTGCAGCTGTACCACTATGGCATTTGATCCTATCAGATCTTAGAAGATAAGCAGGGAGGAGCCTGGTGAGTCCTTTGATGAAAGACCTCTTGGGACCACCAGATGCTGTAAACTTGGGAGAAGGACCCAGCAGCCCACTCCCAAAACCCAATCAGCCATTGAAAACCCTAGTTATAGCAGTTGTTGTTGTTGTTGTTGTTAGGTGCCATTGAGTCAGTATCCAACTCATAGCGACCTTCTGTACAACAGGGGAAACACTATTGTCAGTGCTTCTCTGCTGCGCATAGGGTTTTCAATGGCAGATTGATTTTTGGGAGGGGTTTGCCAGGTGCTTCTGCCAAGTTATAGCAGAAAAGCACTAATAATACTGTTTTGCCTATTGTATGTATGGTCACTATGAGTCAAACACCGACTTGATGGCTCCTAACAACAGCCAGCATAAACATAAGTAAATGCATTTCAAATTTATTAAAAAGTTTCACATATATACATAATAAACACAAGGTAATTTTAAATACTTAAGGAATATATATGGAAAAGATACAAACTCTTGAAAATATTTCAGCATCATAACTCCCTAAGAAATACAAATTGAAAACACAATATAATTCTACTACATAACAATTTGAATACCAGGAAGTAAAAAGATGGACTTCCCCAGTGTTGGTGAGAGTTTGAAAGGACTCATACACTGTTTTTTTTTTGGGGGGGGGGAGGTGTAAATTATACAATAGATTAGAATTTTGGAAAATAGTTTATTAATCCTTTCAAAAGTTTATTCAGGTTTCAGGTGGTATACATTAACTTTTTCCTGTTACTCCTTTCTAAACCCACCTTGGAAAAATTCAACAGACAATCATAAAAAGATTCTAAAAGGTGAACAAGATGGAATATGAACTAGGTCAAGGATATTACGACTTGAAAAACAACTCTGAGTTGAACATCCTTGGAGTGGTACATGTGGAACTCTGTACCAACCTGGAGTTGTCAACAAGAATTGTCAGAAACAGAAGAAAAAGATCTCATCTGCTCACTGTAACCATGTCAACAGTGCCAAATGGGGCAATCCATCTAATACCTTACACAAACTGGTGGCAACAGAATGGGCACTGCCAGAAGAACCCAGGAATTCAACTTGTGTCTTGGGCTTGTACTGATGGACAACAGGCTCCTTTCCCACCAGAGACTATGCCAACAAAGCCAGGGATGTTTACCAGAACCTGCATGCTAACTCTAAATAGAGAGACTTCATGCTAAATTGGATGACTTACACAAGATAAAAAGTCTTCTAAAATAATTCAAAATGTTCATGATGCATTATAAAATCACTTTTTATATGAACTAGGAAATTCTGAACTTCAATGAGGAAAAACAATCAACTAATGCCAACTTCAAATGAACCTAACAGTCCAACACCCTGGCAAAGATTTTTAAGTAATCATTGAACTACTGATTCTAAAAGCAATTATAAATTCTCTTAAACAAAGAATTAAGAATTATTTAAAAAGGGTGGAAGAGTCAAGATGGCGGACAGATAACACACACCTTCTGTTCCAGAGCAATAAGAAGCCTCGATTAGGGGTTTAAAACTCAAATTGAATAAATAGAAACAGAGATAATTTAGTTTGAGAGATAAAGAATGAAACTAGGCATACACTGAAATTAAGGATTAGGCTTCAGAGGAGCTACACAGTGGCCAGCAGCGGGACCGCCGCCA
>VMDO01041910.1:0-10889 GCA_007922755.1 Pedetes capensis | reverse complement strand
CTCAGCATAAAACCAGAAACTTTGAAACTTATAGAAGGCAAGATATGCAATACACTCCATCATATAGGCATAGGAAAGTATTTCCTTAATAGGACTCCAATTGCTCAAGAAATTGAAACAAGAATAGATAAATGGGACTACATGAAATCAAAAAGCTTCTGCACAGCAAAAGAAACAATTAACAGAGTCAAGGAATCCCTCACAGAATGGGAAAAAAATCTTCACATTTTATACATCAAATGAAGGTCTAATTACTAGAAATTACAAAGAACTCAAGAAAAAAACTCCCCAAAAAACAAATAACCCAATACACAAATGGGCAAAGGAACTGGGTAGACAGTTCTCAAGTGAAGAGGTCCGTAAAGCCACAAAACACAAGAAAAAATGCTCAGTATCCCTAGCCATTAGGGAAATGCAAATTAAAACAAATCTGAGATTTCACCTTACACCAGTAAGAATGGCCAAGATCAATAAAACAAATAACAACAAATGCTGGCAAGGTTGAGGGGAAAAGGGAACACTCTTACATTGTTGGTGGAGCTGTAAATTGCTCTAACCACTGTGGAAATCAACATGGAGGTACCTCAAAAAACTAAAAATAAATCTACCATATGACCCAGCTATAACACTATTGGGAATTTACCCAAAGGGATATGGGTCATCATACCATAGAGACACCTGCATCTCCATGTTCAATGCAGCACTTTTCACAATAGCAAGGATATGGAATCAACCAAAGTACCCTTCAACAGAAGAATGGATAAAAAAAACTATGGTATACATACACAATGGAATACTACTCAGCAATCAAGAAAAATGAAATAAGGTCATTCAAAGCAAAATGGATGGAATTAGAGAAAATTACTTTAAGTGAATGAACACAAGCTCAGAAAGAGAAACACCACTTGTTCTCACTCATGTGTGGGAGCTGAATCCAAATTATAAGAAAGAAAAATCCTATTCAAAGGTCAGATCAAAATAAAAGGGGGGAAAAAAGCTAAGAATGGTGTCAATACAAATGGTCTAGAAAATGCATGCAATTGTTCTAACAAGTAAAAGCAAAGATAACTACAGGAAAAGTTTCTATCTTAAACAAAACTGGAACCCAAGGACATATATAAAAATATTTACAAGTAAAAATAGAGAGGGGCTGCGATTTAGCTCAGTTGGTAGAGCACTGTGCAGCAGTCTCTGAGGCCCTGAGTTCAATTCCTAGCACTTCAAAAATGGGAGAAGGGCCTGGCAATCCACTCCCAAGGCAATCCCGAAACAGTCAGCCATTGAAAACTCTACGAGGGTCGCTATGAGTCGGATACTGACTCGATGGCACCTAGCAACCAACCAAAAAATAGAGAAGACTTAGATGGGGAGGGTGGGGGGGGAAGCATGCAAGAGGGTAAGGGGGCACCTCTATGAATAATGTACATCAAAATGCATATATGGAAATGTCACAATGCAAAGCATGTCAGAATGAATCACATTAAAGTGTACATTAAAAATGTCTAATAAAAAAAAAGCATTGAGAATAAAAAAAAATCTCAATTGATTCTTCTGCCAAAAGGAAACATTGTGGCTGTGCACCATGGTGCAAGTTTATAATACCAGTGACACAGAAGTTTGAAACAGGAGGATCATAGGTTGAAGGCAACAGGTAGCCTTCACAATTTATTGAGACCCTGTGTCAAAATAAAAATAAAAACAGAACTATAGGTACAGCCCAGTGGTAGAGTAGTTGTCTAGCATGTGTGAGGCTATGGGTACAACCCCATAATACTGCAGGAAAACAATCAAACAAACAGGAATATTGACACCACCTATTCTACATCACAAGTTTGTTGGAAAGTTCATCTGTAATAAAATACTGGAAAGCACAAAGGGCTATTTGCTATCATAAAATAAAGCCAAGAAAATAGCATTAAAAAGGGGAATGAGAATAGATGACAATTTAAAATTAACTGATATTTGGTTTTAAGATAAAGAATGTGATTTAGGAAGTCTAAGATTTCTTGTCAAATTGTGTTTTGATTAGACTAATATTTAAATTTGTTTATGGTCCATGGGCATGCACTAACCAGTGGATGATTGAAGAGAATATGACATGAAATGGGAGCAGGTGTGCTAGAGGGTAGAACTAATGAGAAGACAAAGTGAAGACGGGGAGTTGAAACAGAGCAATAAGATCTGATCATCTTGCAACCTGTGCACTGCTGGAAATATAATTACAATGATTCAATACCTGTTAATACTCATCAAGTGTGTCATAGTTTTTGCACCATTTTAGTTAACCAAAGCTTTCATTCCATCACTTGTGAGTTATGTTTTTTTCCCCTTAAAATCTGATTTAACCTAAAATAACAACAGAAATTTAAATTATGTTGAACTCTAACTTATCATCATGGCATCTCTGAGCCTATGAATTTTAAAGTGGTCCTTTGTGAGATTTCTGCATTCAGAACCAAGCAATGTTCATTCTTCTTATTAATCTTTAGAATCAAGTCCTTGAAAAGCTAAGTTTTAGCCCAACTCTAACAAGATTTTGCAGTGTTAATTTGAATCTTTTCTGATTTGCCTATCCCAGATGGTTAATTAAAAGCATTTGGTGTTTATTGTAAGTTGCTCTTATTATGTAATACAGGAGCTCTCTGTAATCTTAGTGTGAATGTCTTTTTTAGTCCAAGTAATATAAAATAGTCACCATATTTTAAGAAATATCTAAACCTAGTTATTGGCTCAAAATAAATTTAAACATCCAGGAATTAACAAGTTATAAATGTTTACTTTTGATTTTCTAGAATTGATCCTTATTCTCAAATAGTAGCTATCTCAAATAGTGGATGACTAAGGAAGATCATTTTGATATAACATGATGTTGTTGTAATATAAAATCAAAACATTTATAAGACTCAGTCATAGAGCACTGCTCCACACTGAGGACCCAGGTTCCAACCCCAGCAATACAAAAAAAGAAGGACTTGACAGCCCACTTCTGAAGCAATCCAACACGCTCAACCTTTGAAAACCCTACAAGGGTCTCTATGAGTCGGACCTGACTCATCACAAGGGATAAGTTTTCATATCCATTATAGTAAACTTTAGGCACATCAGGATAACTACACAAAAAAGTTCTAGAAAATTATGAACCTAATAACAAAGGATAAAGTTTGAACTTAGAAGGCTGGAAGGCCCAACTGAGTAGAGGTGATATGAGAAGCTGGGTCCACCTAAGGTTGACAAAGGAAGAACACCTGAAGGATAGTAATGTAAGAACAAGGCTTGGATAAGAGTAGAGAAAAGAAATGAAAAAGAAAGGAAAGGAAGGCAGAAAGAGAAGAAAACTATAAGATTTTTTAAAAAAATATTTAACCAAAAGCATATTTAGTAGCAAATAAGCAAAGTAAAGAACATATATGACAACTGTAAGAAAATGAAGATGGCATAATGATCTTTGAATTTAAACAGAATTTCTTTCTTCTTTCCTTCCATATTTCCATCCTGCCTTTCTTGTTTGCTATCTTTTCCCATATAACAAATAGCAGGGCTAATTTCTGTTTGCTAATTCCCCTTGGTGCCTAACTTAATGACATGCAAACTGTAGATACTCACAGAAAATTGAGTTAAATGAATGACAGATGGTCATGTTTACAACTTAAGTGAAAACAAGGCCTCAGTTCATAAGTTGGAAATTACATAACACTTTTGTAAATGAAATGACAGACTTGTGAGTTCAGAAAAACATGCTGAATGCACATATTTTAGAGCATGGGAGCAATTTAACTTTGTTCTAGCTTACATTACCTTTTCAGTGATGTCCGTACATATAAAATGATAAAACTGAGAAAATACATGAGGGGTGTAGGGCCAACAGCCAATGAGATGTTGGTTGTGATAGAGAACAATTAACTAAGTACTTAAAAATATTCACTTTTAACCCACTGCTTTTGCATCAATCAGACGAAGCCACAATTGGACTGTATTATATTATATGAAAATAGGTTTACCTGCTTTAAAAAAATCATATTCTGGTTGCCATTGAAATTTATTTCTATATAGCATTAAATTTAGTAATACTTTCATAGGTCATCAAAAGAGAAACTTAAAATAACACAATAAATTGTTAGAAAGTACACATGTAAATATATCATTTATTTGATTAAAGATTGTAATCATTTTTAATACCAGAATAAATGGCTTGAAGTTTTGGAGTCCCAGACTTGAGATATGATGTAGTTCACTGCACCCAAGCAATCACAGGTGCTGTACACTGACTGTGTTCAGGAAGTAAGCCCACAGAAAGGAAATGGAATACATCTGATATTTACCTACACATGTGTCATGGTCTGCCTCAGAGCCTTCAGGGCAAGTTCTCCTAATAGTCCTTCTAGTCCTGGAGAAAGATGCTCTGCTGTTTCTATACTCTGAGTAGGAGCTGTAGAGATGTGAGTACTGTCTGTAATGCTGTTGAGGTTGATAGTTGTTTCTCACAGGGGAGAACCGTGCAAGGTTATAGCTACTGTACTGACTGCTGTAATTTGGTAGCCTCTGCAATCCAGCGCAAGATTTCCCGTCCCCTAATAAATGTTGTCCTGGTGGACATACACACTTGAAGCTGCCGGGGGTGTTGTAGCATTGATGTGCACAAGGTTTAGTCACTTGTTCACATTCATTAATGTCTGCTCATGTGCCGTGATACATAAAAAAAAAAAAAAAGAGAGAGAGAAAAAAACCACACACACATATACACACACAAAACACAGGAAGAAACGATCAGTCTGTGAAGCAAACAGAAGCCATTATGTTACCATGCAAAGACAGGAACATAGTAATTTATCCTCAACTGTTTTGAATTTTTGAGAAAGGTTTATTCCCTCATGAAAAACGGAAAGATTCCTCGACTCTCTCTAAATATTACTTCACATGTACAAGTTTTATTTAAACATTCGCATTGTAGCAGATGGCTCAGAAAACCAGACACTAGTTTTGTGAATCAATCCTCCCTTTAATTTCCATTTTGAAGCCTCAAGATCTAATAAACTCTGTTTCAGCCTTGTCTTCTCAATGGAAAAAATCCAAGTTGGATGTTGTATCAATTTGGTGTAATTTGATGCACATCCTTTGCATGTGGTGTGCAGCATTAGCATTTTAAATCTTATAAATACTACACTCAACTTTCTCAGTTAAACTGGGTAGGACATGCTAGATCATTGAAATTTGTACTTAAATATTTTGAGGAAGAACATAATTTCATAGATCAGTTTCTTGATTATAAATGTATTAATGTTTTAAAAAGTATAAGATTACCTTCTTATAGATATTTCTTTTTTTTTTCTTTTGGTATTTTGGGGTTGAACCTAGGGCCTCATATATACTTTGCAAATATTCTACCACCAGAATGCACCCTCAGACACTCTTTATAATTTTAATCTTGAGTCAGGGTCTTGCTAAATTATGCAAATTGCCTCTGGCCTTGAACCTGTGATCCTCTTTCCTCCACTTCACAAGTCCCTGGGATTACAGATATGAGCCACTGCCCAGATAGATATTTTCTATTACTGGCTTTGCTTTATATTTCCATTATAAGTAGGATAGAAACAAATATGCAGTTAGGAGAAACGAATGAGATATTTTTAGCACAGGGAATGGCTAGTAAACACTAAATACATGGTAGATAAAGTAATAATGATCAATTCATTTAAATTTTATGTTAATGTTTTTAATCCTTTATACCTAAACTTTCATACTACACACATATATACTTCATACTCAAATAATATGTCTATGAAGAGATTTATTTTATTGTGTATAGAGGAAATAATGAGATAATCTTTTTTTTTTGAGACAGAGTGGTCTCCAACTCCAGAGCTCAAATGATCCTCCTGCCCCAGCCTCCTACATGCTGGGATTACAGGCACATTCCACTGTGCCTACCTTGAAATAATCTTGATAATTAAATTATCATGGCAATTATATCAGAAGTTCACTTTAATGTGTGTGGTGATAAGTAAGCACTTAGTAAGTGATTGTTTTATCACCTGAAATGTCAATATAAGTTGAACTAAATATGAAGTCTTTGATGAATTATCTACTCATTTTGAATTATTTAAACCAACTAATATACCTTCTAGGTACAGCAAGAGACCATGTGCAGAGAGAGATACTGGTCCTAAGTGGACCATAACTACTATATTGGCAGCTTTATTACTCAGTAAGAATTCCTGTTAACTTACCCATACATGGTCTTCCAATTCCTTGAGAGCGATAACCTCTTGGGCATGCACAATGATAGCTTCCTTTTATATTCTCACATATTTGGTTATATCTGCACTGATGGGTCCCATCTTTGCATTCATCAATGTCTACAGACACAGAGGCAATGAAAAGCTAAAACATTTTATTTTTCAAAACCCCAAATCATTATATTTAAAGTTAATATTCTGTGGAATTGCCAACAGTTATATTTATCACTATATGATTGAAATCATACCAAATTTAGGATTTAGAGGATTTAAGACTTAGAGAACCTGGGTTCAGGTCTCAGCTCTGCCATTTATGAACTGGTTCCTTTCCTTCCTTCTGCTTCCTACTATAGAAAGAGTTTTATTTTCAGGTTTGTTTTGGTTTATGTTTTTGCTTCTTTTCTGTACTCCTCTATAGCTCCTTTGGCCATACTAATGATTATGTAGATCTACAGCTATAGTGTTATACTCCTTCTAATCTACAGACCCACATTTCTAGATCCTAGTTGGATTTTCTATTTTCACCAGTACTTCCATGTTTCCCCAGTACTTCAAGCTCAGCTTGCCCCCAATTTTATCTTCACTCTCTTATTTATGGTAACAGCACTCCTGTTTTCTTACTAACCAGCCTACCAGTATCAGAGTCATCTTTAATTTATTCCTTCAGTTGCCAAGATTAGTTAATTTTGTTTCCTTTAATCAAAACAATAAATCTCCATACTTCCATTTCCACTGAGCTAGATGTTTGCTGTAGTTTCTTATTCTTCTGATACTTCAGTTCATCTCATTTCTAATTATCTCAGCCACAATTATAGAGTTGATATTCCTAAAAATATTTACAGCTGTATGTAACTATACATGATGCTCTGAGGTGGTTGCTATTCTTAAATTAAGGAAAATATTTACCTATATCTGTAGTGTTAGAGGTTCAAAATCTTTGAAATATAATAGTCTAACTCCCTCTCCTCCACTAGATTTTTAAGTATACTAAATCTCCATGTACTTCAATGATTATCAACAAGTTGTCTATATATTTCACCATTACATCTAAACCTGCACTTATATTTTTTGAGCAAATCTAAGACATGTTGTAAATTTACTAATATTTCAGAATGGATTTTTTTTTTTTTTTTTTTTTTTTTTTTTTTTTTTTTTTTTTTTTTTTTTTTTTTTTTTTTTTTTACAAAAACTGCTATTTGGGAGCTGGGGATTTGGCTCAGGGGTAGAGCACTTATCTAGCATGTGATGCTCTGGGCTTGAATTCCCAGCACCAAGAAAAAAAACCATCAGCCCCCGCCAAAAAACATGAGCTATTTTTATAATGAGAAACAAATTAAATTTTCTTTGTGATTGTAAGACTTGTCTAAAATAACATGAATGTCAAAAAGGAAAGTATAATAGTTTATTCTACGTTCAGTTATTTTCCCAGTCTACAGGGGTTTCTTGCTTTTTTTTCCTACTATTTCCATCGGTTAACATCCCATTCAAGTCTACATTTAAATGTGATCACTTCTATGACATCTTTGATAGTCACTTCTTTTGCATATGATCATTCTCTTGGATACTCTTGTACACTTTTTTTGCATCTTTTATGATATTTCATTCTGTTTTGTATGTAGTTTTGCTTTTTCCTTTTGATGGAAATTGAGAGTAGGCCAATTTAACCTAGTAGGTTGTAAGTACACAAGAGCAGGGATGGTGTTTGCTTTGTTTTTTATAAATCCTATAGATTTTAGCTTTGCTAACGCAGGTATGCTGGTATAGAATAGGCATATAAAGAACAAACTTAGGAAAAATATACTTTACTTTATTTCCTAAGCTTTAAACCAATGACATCTGCTAACTCAGTAGGCTGATAAAGAATACGTGCAAAGAATAAGCTTTAGGCAAAATATAATTTATTTCATTATCTACTCCTTCATTTGACATTTAAAGATTTAGTTGTAAAATAATTATATTTTCAACTTTTAATAAGTTTCTACAAATATGATGTTTTCTTAACCTCACTGTGAAGCTCTAAACATAAATGCTAAATATCAAATAGAAATGATATGAGACAATTCTAATTCATGTGATTAGTAGACTAAGTAAACAAAAGGTGCAATTGATAGGAGCTCAAAGCAGTCATAAGTCTCCATGGTAAGCTTTCATTTCCTGGTTTGGCCATGAACTTGAGACCTTAGTACTCAGTCACACTAGAAGTTAGAAGGATGGAGAGAGAAAGAAAGATATTCTTGTGAGTTTAAATTTACTCTGCTCAGTTTTTTAAATACATACTTTATTTGATTTGTTGATGGGAAATATATCTCAGTCACTGAAACAGTCCAGCACTCACCCATACAGGTTCCATTTTCTGCCTTGGTCATTCCATTTGGACAAAGATCAATGCACTTGTAGCCACCACGTGTATTCTTACAGTGCTGATCTGATCTGCATACATTCTGCCTACACTCATTCACATCTTGATAAAACATTAAAAGTAATACATAATAAGAAAATGATTTCTTCCACTTTTCCAGAGAAACAATTACTTTGAATTTAAAGAATATTATATACAGATATAGAGGTTCATTGCATAATCATTAAACAAGGTTAAAGTGCTTAAATCCAACAGGGTAAATAACACACTTTAAGACAGAATGATAAGAATAAAAACAAAATGCTATTTCACAGAACTGGCTGCCATGCAAACTTTGTCCTCCTAGAAACATAATACACACACACACACACACACACACACACACACACACACCAACTTTATATGTATACATCTATGTATACATATATGTGTGTATACATTATAGTTTAGTGAAAAACTCACTAAATAGGAGAAATGTTAAAAGAACGGCTATGTAATTACAAATGAAACCCATAAAACATAGCAGTTGATCCCATTTGGGGGGGCATGGATTACATACATGATGGATGGTTGGTGTTCTATATATGAATCAGTCCTGGGATATAGCATATGCATTTAGATCAGACAGCATTAAGAAGTTACAAAGATGTCACCACTTTGAATCCAAGGCCCTTTCTTACCTATGCATTTTCTGCCCTTAAGCTGATACCCAGGTTCACATCCACAGTGGAAACTTCCTATGGCATTGAAACAGCTCTGATGACAGGGGCTCAATTCCTGACATTCATTAACATCTGATAAGTAAAATAAAAACTTCATTGTATGTTGTTAGAAAATCTTAATGAGTTTATCCCAAATATTTATAATTTCAAAGGTCTTGGTCAATATCATGTTTAAGACTTTGTCTAAAACTAATCCAATTCATTTGCTCTCATATGATCTACTGAATAACTGAATTAACCACTGGAGAATTAACCACTGGAGAAGGTCTGTCTTGTCAATACTTGTTAAAGGTAGACTTTTGGTAATGATTCAGAACTACGTTGATGAAATACTCCTCTACTTTAAGTATTTTACCAATGGCTCCAACACTTGTTTTTAGGAGTCTTCAGGCCTGGAATGTTGCTGAAAAACTGGGTTGAGGATTGTTGTTATTAGGGACCATTGAGTCAGGTCTCACTCAGTGACCCTATGTACAACAGAACTAAACGCTACCTGACATTGTGCCATGATGGGCATTATATCAGTGCTTCTCTGCTATTCATAGCACTTTTAATGGCTGATTGTTTCAGGGTTGCCTTGGGAGTGGGCTGTCACATCCTTCTCCAATAAGGATAAAGATTTAGGGTGAAAACCTACTAAGGTATTCTACAGTTATCTTTTGCAATTGACAGTACTTCCCCATTCTTGCTTCCATCATCCTGATGCAGTCTTTACCACCTTGTGTCTGACTGACTGCAACAAGTTCAGCATTTCTTCTCCTTTGCAATAACTGCCAAATTATCCCCAAACAGCACCTGGTTCATGGTGTAATAAAAACAGTACAGGTGTGAAATCTCCAAACTCTATGCACTTGCTTGTATGTTGTACCTTCTCTCCTTCCCTCCTGTCTGAGGAAGATAAACTTCTTCCATTTAAGACAAGTCCCTGTATTTGAGCTTTTGACCTCTGTAGCCTATCCTCTCCTACCTCATCAAGATGAGGATTGTGGCCCATTAATCATTCTCTCCTCTTGTTTATTTTTTATATTCTTTCTCTTTACTGTCATCTTTTCCATAAACCTATAGACACAATCCAATCTCTTCCATCCTAACCCAATCCCTCTCTCAGGTCATAAGAATTTCAGGTTCCCATTCTTTCACTATTGTTTATCCTAAACCCTTCAATATGACAACTGCCATATTTAAGCTCTTCGTGTGCTCACTTTATATTCCAAAACTTGAGATTACTAATGCCTCTTATTTTATACTTGTTTTCTACTTGAGATCTTTTAATTTGACCTCTTAATTTGTATAACTGAATTAATTAATTTATTAATGAATTAATTTATACAAGTGGATATATGTGATTAAATACTTTAAAAATATGTTTTGGTGCAATTTTTCCTTCTGTTTCCTCTTTTCTTTTCTTTCTTTTTTTTGATGTTACTTTCCTTTTTTTTATTAGAAATTTTTAATGTACATCATAATGTGATTCATTTTGACATGCTTTTCGTTGTGACAATTTTCATATATGCAATTTGATAAGCATTATTCATATAGGTTACCCCTTACCCTCCTCTATATTTCCCCCCTCCC
>VMDO01041909.1:0-10885 GCA_007922755.1 Pedetes capensis | reverse complement strand
CTTTTTGAGACAGGGTCTCGCTAAATTACACAGACTACCTCTGGTCTCGAACTTGCGATCCTCCCGCCTCTGCCACCCAAGTCGCGGGGATTACAGGCATGTGCCACCACACCTGGCAATTCATATGCTTTTTAAAACCACATTTCACAAGTTATTATCTTTATACAAATACAACAGTTGGATAATACTCAATAGTCAAGATCACCTTTTTTCTTATTAAGGAGTATTTTTACAATATGATGAAAAAGAACTTATATAAAGTGAACACAAAATAAACACACATAGATACAAATAAAAGAACTCCTGTGTAGAAGATTAGAATGGAATTTTGGAAAAGGAATATCAGGAATTCTCATGCAAGTGTAACTTTTCTCAACTAATCTACAATACTCAACATTTAAACAACAACAAAAGTGATTTTGGGAAGACTGCTAGGATCGAACCCAAGGCATCACACATACCACCAATGATCCACATCACCAGCCCCAAAGCAAATTTTTTGTTATTTTTTGATGCATTACTTTTAAAAATAGTTTTATACATTTAATGTTATGACTGGGTACTAATACTTGACTTTTGACAGTATGAATTTTCTTTTTAGCATGATTCTAATTTTTGAATTGTGGCCTTTATTTTATAAATTGGCAAGAAAGGAGGATTCCAAATAAGAAAAATGCCTTCTTGGATAATATTTAGCAAAGTCACAAATTTTTAGAAAAATTTTAAAATGTAAGACATTTTGTATGTTCTTGAGTCAAAATAATTAACAATCTTTAAGAACTGTGAGTACAAAAAAAAGTTGACTATTAATGTAAATGTTCAAGATACCTAGAATACACCTATTAGTGTGGCCTTGAGAAGGTTTGTTTTCTTCATTTGTAATATATTATGTGATTTTTAATGTTCTAACTTCAAATGTATTAGAAATGTTTTTAATGTGTTGTTTTCTCAATTATATTAAATAAAATTACAATTTTTATTTAAATATGTAAGTTAAAAATTGTATAGCATTAGGTTTTTAATATGAGAATAATTCCATGTTTTGAAAATACAAAAAGTAATATTAATTTTAATAAACATCCTCAGTAAACCAGATCCAGTGAAAACAATTTAAATTTACAAATTAATTGTTAGGACAGACATATTTTTGTTCCCTACTCTAATATTCCTTAGAGAATCTCACATGCCTTTAGGGAGTGTATAAAACCTAATAGGTATCCTTTTTTTTTTTTTTCAAGGAAGAGAATTTATCTGTTGGTCCCTTGTGTATGTATCACTCAGCACCTACCTCATCTTTACATAGCAATTGTAAAATTTACTTTGGCACTGGTTTATTATATATTCTGATTAAATTACTTTTTTTTTTTAGAAAGAGAATGCAGGATTCCCAAAATAGAAAAATATTTAGTTGTTGAGCCCAAGAAAGAAAAATATAAAGTTGGAGACTTGTTGAAATTCTCCTGCCGACCAGGACTTACGAGAGTTGGACCAGATTCGGTACAGTGCTACCACTTTGGATGGTCCCCTAACTTTCCAAAATGTAAAGGTGAATATTCATCTTACAGTTGACAAAACAAGGATTAGAGGTTTGAATATAAGCCTGCCTTATCCTTCTCTTAATTTTCTGTAGTCTTCCAATGTGTCTGTAATCTACTGCAAAAAGTCAGAGCTATATCCCTGAGGGGCTCACAGGGGAGCTGTGATCTGAGGCCCCTGGCTGTAATCCCATCAGCTCAGGAGGATGGGGCAGAAGGATCAGGAATTTGAGACCAGAAGCAGTCTGCACAACTTAGAAAGACTATGACTCAAAATACAAAATAAAAAAAGGGCTGGGGTGCCGCTAAGGGATGGAGCCCTAGTTTACCATGCATGAGCCCCATGAACTAAGGGTTCAATCCCTTAGTACTGAAAAAAAAGTTTTGGGGTGTTAAGTGGAAGATACCACTGATTCACTTAATTAAGAAGTCAATCACCAATTGTTTCTGGAAATATGTATTGAAAGTATTCATGCATACAAATATGGTGACAAGAACTGGAGAGACTTCTTTTGTTACTTTTCAGTTTTCTTACACTGCCACCCCTAGGACTGGACATTTTATGTAGTACAGGCCTCACTTCAAATTTCACTGAATGTGTCTAAACAATATTTAAACAGGTTATAGTTAATTCAATAGCATATACTAATCAGTTAAGATATATTGTATTATATATAATGGGAGAAGGACCTGGCAATCCACTCCCAAGGCAATCCCGAAACAATCAGCCATTGAAAACCCTATGAGGATCACTATGAGTCAGATAACGACTCAACGGCACCTAACAACAACAACAACAACATATTATATACCATATTATACATATATTAAGATATATTGGTATGTTTTTCAAAAAGTTGTGATAAAATGTTACCATAGAATATGAAGATTAATATAACTTAACCACATTTGGTAACAAGTTTGTACACATCTTTAATATATCTAGATGATTGAACATATTTAAAGACTTAAATATACTTCCAATGCTATTTCACTAAAAATAATACAGTTAGTAAATAAGCATAAGATGTGAGCACTCCCTTGTTATTGAGAATGCTATAATAAATTAAACTAAAATCTCCCTTTCACTGGATTTTTAAATTGGAAAATAGACAATTTAATCATTATTCACACAGTATTTCTGCTACAGATATAGTACAGGCATGCGGTCAACCTCCTGAACTCCTCAATGGGGAACTTATTGGCCTAAGGAAAGAAGAATATTCACACGGTGAAGTGGTGGACTATAACTGCAACCCTAGATTTCTGATAAAGGGACCTAACAAAATTCAGTGCGTTGACGGAGACTGGACAGCTTTGCCAATATGTGTTGGTAATTTAAAATATTGACATTTAAACTTAAACACTATTTTGTATTCATTTAACATGTGCCTTAATCATAAATATATTTTTTGTGAAACTTACCCAGAGGAGGAGAGAACATGTGGAGCTATTCCTGAACTTGACCATGGTTACGCCCAACCTTCTGCTCCTCCCTATCACCACGGAGATTCAGTGGTGTTTTACTGCACAGAAACGTTCACAATGATTGGACAGAGATCAATTACATGTATTAGTGGAATGTGGACTGAACTTCCGCAATGTGTTGGTGAGAATACCCTTCTTGAATTGACATTTAATGAAGTTTAATATTTTTATTGTAAAAATACTGGCAATCTTATTTTTAAATCTGATGATATTCTTGAAAATGTCCAGGCTCAAATATAATGAATTGAAACTTTTATTGTTTTTAATTCAATGTGACTGTGGGAGAAAAACTATCAACAGAAATTTATAAATGCTTCTATCCCTGATATTAATATCGTCTTATAAGTGCAAAGCTAGATTTTACTTATAAATTGTCATATGTGAATACCAACTGTTATGAAATATTTTACATCAGTAACATTGCTATTATATGGCCCTCTTTCCTTCAGGGTCTGGAGGGCAAAGAAATAAAGTTGGCAAAAAAAAAAAAAAAACCACTGGCTATTCCTAACAAAATTTTCTACAACTTCATATTCTATACATCTTAGATTATGCATCTGAGATATATTTTTCTTATTATATTATCTCTCCTAGAAGGCATATTTAAACTGGCAATTTCTTATATTGTATTCCCATAGACAATGATTTTGGTTTAATATTTTTAAATCTCGGATTAAAAATAATACAGTGGTGTTTATAATCAGGAGGCCTGCAGCTGAACCACTGTGGCATCCAATCCCATCAGATCTCAAAAGCTAAGCAGGGTCAGGCTTGGTTAGTACTTAGATAGGAAACCACCTGGGAACACGAGGTGCTATAGGCTTGGAAGAAGGACCTGGCAACCCACTCCCAAAAAACAATCAGCCACTGAAAACCCTAAGAAAAGCAAAGAAGCAATGACAATAGCGTTTCACCTGTTGTACCTAGGGTTGCTATGAGGCAGACACTGACTTGATGGCACCTAACAACAACATAATCAGGAGAATAATAAATATGAAAACTTGTAGAGATTTCAAGTATGGGCCTAAATTTAGTCATGTGATGCTTTTGCACTATGTAATCATCAGAGAACCTCTTATGCTCTTCCAGTTCCCATAGTATAAAATACCTTCATGACAGGGATTGTTTCTAACAATATTTTCATGGAAGATACTTCAAAAAACGAACCTGAGGCGTGATAATAGCCCATCACATGCATTATGATCAGTAATAATTCGGTGGAATTTATAGGCATAAATCACAATTTCATTACATATTGACTCTATCGTTATTTTTACATTAATAGCTGCCTCGCTTCTTGTAATTGATCTTTCATGGAAACATTTTCATTTTGTAGCAACAGATCAACTTAGGAAGTGTAAAGTATCCAGGTTCGTGGCAAACGAGGCAAGTAATTCAGAGAAGAATGAGTTCGGTCATAACTTTAGCATAAGTTACAAATGCAGAGGGAAATCAGAATTGGAGCACTCGGTCTGCATAAATGGAAAGTGGGAACCTGAACTAACCTGCACAAGTAAGTTCTTGTTTACAGTGTTTTCTAACATTCATGCTGTTTTTCCTCACCTGTAAAAGTAGTATGGTTGTGTGATCAGTTATAGATTTGCAAGTGCTTTCATTCCGTGGGTCTCTTTTCCATTGTGCTGGTTCTTTGTAATATAGAGCTTTCATTTTGACACAGTCCCACTTGTCAATTTTTGCTTTTATTGCCTGTTTTGGGAATTATAGCCAAGAATTTACTGCGAATGTCAGTGTCATGATACTTCTCCCGTATGCTTTCTTCCAAGAATTTCATAGTCTCAGGTCTCATGTTTAAGTTTTTCATCCATTTTGAATTGATTTTTGTGAATAGTGTAAGAAAGAGGTCTAATTTCATACTTCAGTGGGTGGCTATTCTGTTTTCCCAACATCATTTATGGAATACACTGTCCGCTCTTCACTGGGTATCTTGGAATCTCTGCCAAAGACCTCTTCACTATAAATGAATGTGATTATTAATTGTTAATGGGATCTCTATTCTATTTCATTTGTTTGTATGTCTGTCTTTATGCCCAGGCAATATTGTTTGGTTTACTGTCCTTACATAAGACTTTTAATGAAGTAAAATGTACAATGCACTAAAAGAAAGCAAGCTCAAGGAATTGCAGGCAGAACTGAATGCTTCCAGATTCATCTAGAGTATTCTTTTAGTCAGATGGGACATACAACATCAACACATCATGAGCCACTAAGATACGCCTGAAGTATTTCAGGTCTATAGAGACTCGGACACAACTTGCAGAACTAATTATGTAGCTAGAGCTAGGCTGTGTAGTTATTCAACTGGGTGTGTACCACCAATTTATGCATCACTAAACAATGCAGCTAAGCCAGTAAATGAGAAGTATAGTGAGATCAAATTTTAATAGCACACTGTAAATCAGTTGTGAACAACTAATATTTCTACTCACCAAGAATCAATACTAAGTTGACTATTAACTCAATGTAGTTTTTCTTCTGGCTAAATAGCTTCTATGGATAGGATATTTCATAAGGATTTTGATCTGATCCCAACACATTTGATTATAGATGTCGCTAAAAAAGTCCTTGGTATCATTTTTCACTTAATACTTGTTACTAAAAGTGTATAATTCAGTTAAACCATCATAAAGGCAATAAATAATTAAAACAAGTTTTATATAAAGTATGCAAGGATGCTTAAAAGAAGAATAAATGCGAAAAAGCCACAAGGAAAATACCATAAGAACAGATAACATTAACTGCTATACAACTTGAAAAGTATAGCATATACAAACTGAAAATTACCATATGACCATTAATGATTCATACTAACCTAATTTTCTATTTATTGAAAATTATACCTTGAATATTTTAAAGTATGATGTTTAATCAATAAGTCTAATTTTAATATTTTTTGTAGAAGTGGAAATAGACTTATGCCCACCTCCACCTCAGATTCCCAATGCTCATGTTATGACAACCACGGTGAAATATCAAGATGGAGAAAAAGTATCTGTTCTGTGCCAAGAAAATTATCTAGCTAGGGACACAGAAGAACTTTTGTGCAAAAATGGAAGATGGCAGTCGATACCACGCTGTGCCGGTCAGTAGTGTATAAACTGCTTTACAACAATCTTTCAATTGACATTAGCAATCCCCTGTACTCTATGTAAGTGAAAAAACATCAAGACTTTTCTCTATATCTAATATAGTTTATGCTGGAACTGGCACTTATGATTTAGGTATATAAATCCATCATCGTCTTTCACTTCTGCATATAAAATGCGGACACCACCTTGGGACATTATGTAAATATCAGATAAAGTTTCACTTCATAAATATTTCATAATGGTATGATAACGAATGGGACACATGTGAAGGGGAATATTGAAAAAGCGGATAATAACATAGATGTTGTAGAGCTATAACCCAAACAGCATGTGATTTGATTTTTTTCAATTTGAACATTTTATTCATGCTTGATCATTTGATTTCATTTCTCCATATAGAAAAACTCCCGTGTTCTCAACCACCGGACATAGACCATGGGACCATTACATCATCTGGATCTTCAGAAGAAAAGAAAGAAACAGCTGGGTCCAAACCTCATAAGCATGGAACCAAATTACATTATATTTGTGAAGAGGGTTTCAGAATATCTGAGGAAGACGGGATAACGTGCTACATGGGGAAATGGAGCTCTCCACCCCGGTGCCTAGGTGAGGAAAATAGGCAAGCTCAAATTCTAAGTTTTAAAATAAACCATTAGAAATAACCTATTGTTATCAAAATCAGTGGGCAAAATGCTGGTAATTTAGATCAATCTCTATATGTGTGTGTATGTGCACATATATGTATATACATGCACACACACACACACACCACACATATATATAGTTAGGTATCCAACTTATAGCGACCCTATGTACAACAGGCAAAACAGAATTGTCAGTGCTTCTCTGCTATTCATAGGAGTTTCAATGGCTGATTGTCTTTTAGGAGTGGGGTGCCGGGTCCGTCTCCCGAGCCTACAGTACCTGGTGTTCCCAGGTGGTCTCCCATCCAAGGACTAAGCAGACCTGAACCTGGTTAGCTTTCAATATCTGATGGGATAGGATGCCATAGTGGTATATCTATAGGCCTCCCTCTCTCTCTCTTTCTCTCTCGCTCTCTCTCTCTCACACAGAATGATTATGTGTGTGTGTGCATAAATATATACACACAATCATTTATATATTTTGCCATTAAAATTCTTTTTTGCATAGTTGAATCAATCCTTTTTTGTTAATTTTATTGTTTCATGACAGAATGACTTTTTATTCTGCTATTTCTTTGTTTGATAATATAATGCATTTAAATTTACCTAGTAATGTAAATTTTAGTGTTTGCTTTGCCATGAGATTTTTCAATATTTTTAATGTTTTTTGTATAATATTTCTTCTGAGTTTTTACAATATATGGTTGTTTTCTTAAACATATTACTACTCAGTGTGTTTCCTTTTATCACCCATGATTGGTTAAATAAGCTTTGCTTATCTCTTAAATGTCTTGACATTTTTGCTTTCAGGTTCTTGCTAAGGTTACAGCAGTTTGACAGATGAACAGATACCAGGATGGTGGATTTAGGAAGTGTTTGTGCATCTTGTCTGTGACGTTATAGTAGCTGCTGTGTTATCATTTCCTTCAAAAATTGCTAAATATAAAAACTAGCATTTAAAATTAAATTTCTGAGTTAATGAAACATTGGTTCATTTCATTGTGTTATTTTCATTATGTTGTTTTTAGGACTTCCTTGTGACCCTCCACCTGCCATTGCTCATGGTGTTGTGTCTCACAACTTAGACAGTTACCAGTATGGAGAAGAAGTTACATACGTCTGTTCCGAAGGTTTTGGAATTGATGGGCCTGCATTTATTAAATGTGTAGGAGGAAAATGGTCTCCCCCACCAGAGTGCATAAGTATGGTGCATTTAATTTCATTCTATGTATGATAGACAATCTAATTCAATGTATAAATGGTACAAATAAGGAAGTGCACTGTAATTCTACAATTCCACAAGGTCTCTCTTAAAGGTTCTGGATTCTGGCAGAGAATTTTAGTCCTATCAAAAAAAAATGACATTATGAGCCAAATTGTTTTACTTTCACATCATCTTGTGTGAACTTTGACATCTGATGTGCTTTCTCAGATTTCTCACCTCTACTCTTGAACGTCCCTGGCCCCTACTCATCAATCTCATCACTATCCAATCTGCTGACAGTTTATCAGCAATCTCACTACAAATATATATATCCTAACCTCTTGACATAAACACTATAAACAACTTACATTTGACAAAAGCACTAAAGTATAAATATACTGTATAGGTGGCAAGTCTGGGGAAAATAATTTGAATGTAAAAAGTGAGACTCAAGCATTGTAACCACTAGAATCCCTTCAGCATCCAATATCATTCCCATATTATACTTTCAATAAATTTAGAACAATTCAATGTAACTAAGTCAAAGCTGGGAACATATTTTCTCTTGTTATAAGAAATATGTTGTCTGATATTCAGTCTATAAGTAACTAAATAATATTTTAGAATATAATTATTAAATATTATATATTTAAGATTTACTGAAAAACTACATATTCTTTTTCTTTCAGAAACAGACTGCTTTAATTTACCAAGCATTGATAATGCTATACCCATAGGACAGGAAAAGAAATCATATAGGTCAGGAGAAGAAGTGAGTTATAAGTGTGCAACATCTTACCAATTGGATGGGTCCAACATTGTGACATGTATTAATGGCAAATGGATAGGAATGCCAGTATGCAAAGGTAGCTTGATGTACTTTCAATTTTTTTCTTATTGACGTATCTTAAGAAATATAGAATTCTCTGGCATCATTAAAAATTGGCATAGGTTAATGTTTAGGACAAGACAAAATAGGTTCATGTTCAAAATTGAATAATCAGTGGTTAATTTCATAGCCCATGGTTCCCTGGACCAGCATCATGAATATTTTTAAACAAAATTTAACCAGTGTAAATTAAAATTTATTAGCTCATCTTAGAATTAATCAAAATTCATTAGTTCATCTACTAAATCAAAAAATCTAGAGGTATGACCTTGAAATTGTTTTATCAAGTCTTCCAGGGGAGTTTCTGTTCACCTGAGTTTGGGTACCATTGCTATAGTATGTTATCACTACCCATGTACCAAAAACTCTTTGATGAATTACACACTGTTCCTCATAATGTCCTTTCAAATACATTGTTTGCCTTTTTTTTTACAGTAACAGACTTATTTTTCTCACATCTTCAGTTATTTAATTTGATCATCTTCCTATTTCAACTATGGTGTTCAAATTCTGTCCTTACGTCTTGAATTATTCTCCAAGGAAATGCCTCTTTGTGTTTACTTTAAAGGGCTAACATCACAATTAATAAGCAGGTGATTGCAGGCTAAAGTCTGGTGCCATGTAATCTCTTTATTCTTATTTTTTCATTTTCCAAATTCATGTCACATTTATGGAACTCATGATATTTATTCTACTAAACTCAAAGAGTAATTTCCAGGAAAACTTAAATTTTCACTGGCTTCCAAGGGGAAAAATGTCTATCAGTGTTCTAGTAAAGGGATGGGAGGCGATTCAAGGACATGAAAGCCTAACTTTTCCAAAATAAAAAAAGATGCTGTATCTACTTTTCATTGATAGTACATGTAAATTTAATAAAATCATCTGAATCCTACATGACAGATTATCTATTGATATTCAACTATCCTTGATTTGGATGTTTTTTTCATTGATTGGCTACTCAAAATGAACACTAGTTAGAGATGCTTTCCTTTTTTTCTATTTAGATAATTCCTGTGTTGATCCACCCAGAGTAAAAAATGCCACTATAATATCAAGGCCAATGGATAAATACCCATCTGGTGAGAGAGTACGTTATGAATGTAACAAACCCTTTGAAATATTTGGGGAAGCAGAAGTGATGTGTCTAAATGGAACCTGGACAGAGCTGCCTCAGTGCAAAGGTACCATACCATACTTTTCCAAATTTTTGTTTGAGAATACAGATTGAAGAAAATGTGACTATATAAATAAAGTGAAGTCATTCTTGCAGAAAATATTATTCAAGTTCAAATACAACGATATGTCTACAACCTTAGTTCTTTTGGTGAATCAAACCAAGACATATGGCATATTTTTTTCAAGAAAGATTCAAATATTAAAGGAATAATTACAACCAGGGAAGTTCCTTCATCTTAAACGTTAAGACATTCAGTTATTTCCTGTGGAATAAATGTATAAAGGATACATTTTATACTTTTGATAGCTCTAAGGGATACCTACTTTGAAATGTGGAATAGGCAGTTGAAGATTGACCATAGGATATGATATAAATTTAGACAACATCAGCATATAGATTATATGTGAACATATGTGACTGAGGTCATCCATTCTGTATTTATAAAAAGAAGGCTGGGAATTTAGTCATGGAGCATTTCAGTATGTAGCATTCATGAAATAAGGAAAATGAATGATAGAGATATCATATCATCCATTTCCATTTTTTAAAATTAGCTTTTGTCAGGTATTTTCTCTTCTTTTACTTTGGTTCCATTCATTGTTGCTGAAGTAAGTTTTATGCAAATAGCATATATTTAGGCCTTATTTACCTATCTATCTTGCCATTCTTAATCTTTTAATTGGCGTACGTAGACCATTTACATTTAAAGTAATTATTAATATGTTAGGGATATCTCTTATTCTATGCTTCTGTTTCTCTTTTTCCTACTCTTATTCTATGCTTCTGTTTCTTTTTTTCCTACTCCTGTTTCTCTTTTCTTCCCTTTCTGTAGGGGAAC
>VMDO01041908.1:0-10886 GCA_007922755.1 Pedetes capensis | reverse complement strand
TTATGCAGACTGCCTCTGGTCTCGAATTTGCGATCCTCCCGCCTCCGCCTCCCGAGCCGCTGGGATTACAGGCGTGTGCCACCACGCCCGGCCAACAACAACATAATTTAATCTGCCACTTGCAGTAAAAAAAAAAAAACAGAAAATATGACACTAAATATTCTATGAAGGGAGATTCTCAGTTTAATGACCAAATACTTTATTACATATGTCACAAGAAATCCTTCTTCATTATTGTTTCTAATCATTAGAAGTTATCACAATGTTTGTGACATATAGAAAGACTGACATATAGAAAGACATATAGTTTACTGAATTCCACTAACTGGGTTTAGGTTTATGGTCTTCTACTTTTTTTTTCTGGATGTAATGACTTCTAAGGAGGAGACAACTATAGGATGAAAATGTAGTGAGTATATTTTTATTAATCATGCAATTTCAGAAATTCAGATAGTCTTTTAATAGAAAAACCCATATCAGGATGGGGGAGCCTCCATATGTCTCTCTGTGGGCAATGTTCTTAGGTTAAGAAGTCATATTACAAATTCAGGGCATCCTGTTTATTACAGGAAATGAGCTTCTCATCTTTTCAGTGTGGATTCCATCCTCTTTTTCCTAGATGTGGTGAAATTTACAGGGAGTAAATTGCCTGCCTTAAACCAAGATGTGCAGAAATCAAGTACCCTGACCCCTAACCTCTTCCTCAATCCACAGCACTGATTTTCTCTTTGGTCCAGGGTAGCAATACCGGGCATAGCCAGATGCCAAGAACCTGTTCTTGTGTCATCAAGAAATAAATTTCACCGGTAAGGGAGTTCATCTAGTCACTGATTGCAAAGCACTTTGAAAATGGAAAACCAAATACAGTGTAAGTGCTAGGTGCTGCTATTATTCAGATGGTAAGAAACTGAGTGCAGAGCTATCATTATGATTATTTGTAACTAAGATACAGAATTTGGGAAAGGAAGCAAGAAGAGCCATAGGTAATATGATAGAACAACATGAAGAAGTTTCCCTAAGAACCTTAATTTTATTTAGGAAGGCATCAGACCCTGAAGTCATAACTAGAGTCTTTAATTATATTAATAGATTGGTAGCATTGTGATTCTTAAATACTTGCAAGGCATAACAAAACAAGGATGACCATATACACAGTGTATTTGTCTCATGTTGTTATATAAATAAGAAATATACTTCCAAGTGGAAAAGTGCAGTGATCCTTAAAATGGAAACTTGGATGAAAGAATTGACAAAGAATGTAATGACTCCTAGTACTTAAACTAAGTTTTTTAACAAAATTCTCCAAAATTCTACCATTGAATATGAAAACTTTTGTTTGGGGAAATTGGTACTGCAGCAACATTGTTGTTGTTAGATGCTGTTGAGTTGGGTCCAACTCATAGCTACCCTATATACATCAGAACAACAACTCCCAATACTGTGCCAGGCACACCATCTTCTTTTATGTTTAAACACATTGTTGCATATGCTGTGAAGTACATCTAGTTGAGGGTTTTTTTGTTGATATTGTTGGCCTGCAACTCTCCCAAATATGATGTCCTACTCCAGGGATTGGTCTCTCCTGACTACAGGTCCAAAATACATCAGACAGAGTCTAGCTGTCCTTGTTTCCAAGGAGCAATCTGATTGCACTTCTTCTAGGACAGACCGGTAGGTTCTTTTGGCAGTCCATGGTATATTCAATATTCATCTCCAGCATCATAGTTCAGAAGCATCAATTCTTCTCCCTCTTATTCAACATCCAGCTTTAACAACCATATCATGCTATTGAAAATATCATGTCATGACTCAGGTGCACCTTCATCTTCAATGTTCAATGTTCAATCTTCTTTACTTTTCAGCACTTTAAAGAGGTTTTTTGCACAAGCTTTTCCCAGTGCAATGCACCTTTTGATTTCTTGACTGCTGCTTCCAAGGATTATACACCCAAGTAAAGCAAGATCTTGGACAACCTAAATATTTTCTCCATTTATCACGAAGTTGCATACTGAAACAGTTGTAAGGATATTTGTTTTGTTGAAGTTGAAGCACAATCCATACTGAAGGCTGTGTTCTTTGATGATCTTCAGCAAATGTTTCAAATCCTCTTCACTTTCAACCAGCAGAGTTGTCATCTGCATAATGCAGGTTGTTAATAAGTCTTCCTCCAATCATGATGCTGCATTTTCTACATAAACTTCAGGTTCTCATATTATTTGCTCAGCATAGATATTTAACAGTACAGTGAAAGGATACAGCCCTGATGCAAAACTTTCTTGACTTTAAGCTATTCAGTGTTTCTTTGTTCTGTTCAAAGAACTCCTTTTTGGTCCAGGTACAGATTCATCACGAGTACAATTAAGTGCTGTGGTATTCCCATTCTTTGCAAGGCTATCCATAATTTATTGTGATTCACACAAATGCCTTTGCATAGTCAATAAACTATAGACAGACATCTTTCTGGTATTCTTTGAGTTGGAACATCAGTAATGATGTCCCTGGTTCCTCGCCCCCTTGTGACTCCAGCTTGATTTTTCTGGCAGTTTTTTCGCTGTAGTCACTTTTGAATAATCTTTATTAAGTTTTATTTGTATGTGATATTAATGATATCATTCAATAATTTCCACATTTGGTTGGATCCTCTTTCTTGAGAATAGCCACAAATATGGATAACATCCAATTAATTGTCCAGGTAGTTATTTTCCAAATATCTTAGCATAAACAAGTTAGCACCTCCAGTGCTGCATCTGTTTGTTGAAAATCACTATTGGTATTCCATCAATATCTAGAGCCTTATGTTTTGCCAATTCCTTCAAGGAAGCTTGTATTTCTTCCTTCAGTACCATTGGTTCCTGATCATATGCAATATCTGGAAATGGTTGGTCATCCACCAATTCTTTTTGGTATAATGACTCTGTGTATTATTTCCACCTTCTGATGTTTCCTACATTGTTTAACATTTTCCTTGTAGAATTCTTCACTATTGCCACTTAAACTTTGAAATTTTTCTTCAGTTTCTTAAGCTTCAGAAAAACAAAATGTGTGTTGTTTTTTTTTTTTCCTTTTGGTTTTCTCTCTCCAGCTCTTTGCACATGTCATTATGGTATTTGATTTTTTCTTCTCGAGTTGCGTTTTGAAATCTTCTGTTCAGTTTCATAACTTCATCATGTCTTCTTTTTATTTTATTTCCTTAATGTTCAAAGGCAAGTGTCAGAGTTATTTTTTGACATTTATTTTGGTCGTGTCTTTTTTCCTGGCTTTTAATAACCTTTTGCTTTCTTCATAATGATGTCTTTGATGTCATCCGACAACTCTTCTAGTCTTTGATCATTAATATCTAAAGCATCAGACCTGTTCTTGAGGTGGCCTCTGAACTCAGGTGGGATATACTCGAGGTCATACCTTGACTCTTGTACACTTGTTCTAATTTTCTTCAGTTTTAGTTTGAACTTGCGTATGAGCCATTGATGATCTTATTCGCAATCAGCACCTGGTCTTGTTCTGATTTTTGATATTGAGTTTTTATATCATTGCTTCCCACAAATGTAGTCAATTTCTTTTCTTTATGTTCCATCTGGTGAAAAAATGCAACAGCAACATAATCAGATATAAAGGTTCAGAGACTCAGCCTTTCCACCTTTAAGGGTATAAGGTAAGGCAAGTCAAAAGTGAGATGTGACTTTCATCTTAATTACTTGGCTTTTACTTATGGTAGTCCCCTTTTGTGCATGAGCTTACTCTTTTATTCTATCTATTGAACTTTGACCCAGTTTGGGAAGCTGAAAAACAATCTCCAATTCCTCAATGAAGTCTTCACTGATGAGTTTTGTTCACATTGATGGCTCCCTTGGATTAACTGGGCAATGCCCAACAATATTTTTCAACTTTTCTTATAATTTTTAAGAATATAGAAAATAAGAAGCATTCAATAACTACTTATATATTCACCACTGAAATTTAACAATTGACATACTGTCTTTATCTTCCTGTTTTTGTTCAGCCTTTTCAAAATTAGTTGTGATATAATAATACATCATCCCCATGTACACCAGCACACCCTTGCTAAGAATGAAGACATTCCTCTACATAGCCACTATGACATTATTACACCTATGACAGTTAAAAATGATCCTATAATGTATCATCTCTATATTAAAATGTCTACTATTGTCCCAAGGAACAGTTATATAGCTGACATTATTAAACCAGAGAATCCAGTCGATATCACGCATCATGTTTAGCATTTAGTTGTAAAGCGATTTTACCTTGTTACTTTTAGTTTGTGTTTGATTTACAGTTAATAAATGTCTACCCCCTTTAAAAAATCTTTTTGAAGATACTGGATCCTGAGTGCATAATATCCCAAAATATGGATTTCTTTGATTGGTAGCTCATGCAATAATTAAGATTTGCTTATGCCATGAATTTTCTAAGAATGAAATGGAGTGCAAGTTTGATTAAATTCTTATTAAACATTTTTAGCAAGTATATTTCATAGGTAATGCTGTCACCTATAAAACACAGGATGACTCACATAATTTCTGACTATTTCAACATTAATGCTTCTAATTTTTATCACATTTAAGGTGATGGCTCAGGGAACTGTGAAGAAATTCAGTTTTTATTGTATAACTAGCAAATACTGCTTCATAGTTTAAATATTTAATATTTTCTTTAACATTCTAGACATTAGAAACTGCATTTGGTATTGTTTTCTGTTGACTACACAATCTATAACATCACAGTGGTCAGCATTCAGTAGATTCCTAGTGGATGTTTATTAGTTGAAATATTCATAACAATTCACCTCTGACAAATCCTAGCTCTTAATGCCTCTACATTGTGCTGCAATCAGGTACGTTGTCCTAAGAAAATATGTTCCTAACTTTTGGTTCAAGCTATGGATAAAATAATTTGTAGCAGTCCTTCATTTCTATTAAAAATATTTTTATATAAAAAGAATAAAATTTAGATATTTCAGAGTTTTGAAGGCAACCGGGATTTGAAATACCAAAGTATCATAAATACGTTATGTCAATTGAAGTGAGTCTCACATCTGTATCTTTGTTTTCCCCTTGGAGCACATTCTGAGTCTTGGAAAAGACAGAACAAGATAGTAAGGATTTGCTAAAGAAGATGGCTGTTAAAAACAAAGAAGTTAGTAAAGCTATAAGTAATGGCATGGTTCTGGGAAGACAAATACTGTATTAGAGTTCACATAATGTAAAACCATCAAGACATGAGAAGCCAATATCTGTAAGAATTAAAAAAAAAAAGAATTCAAAAAAATTCTGAAGAATTCAAAAACATAGAGCTTATTTTGGCAGTTATTTCCTTATTAAGAAATGGATCCATTTTGAAGCTTCTCATATCAAAATGCTTAGATGTCAAACTGAGAGTAGTTTTTTAGTGTAGAATTTTTCATACTAATAGTATTTAAAAGAAAAAAATGAAGTTTGGGAAAGGGATCCTAGTAAGTAACTAAGGTTCTCAATCAGAAGCCCTCAATGCAAAACTCTAAGGATGGGGATAAAATAGAGGTAGATCAAGGCTTACAAAGATTGAAACTTCTTAAACCAGCCCAATCTCCAATGCTCCGTGGCCACTTAGGCTACTCTTTTCCACCAGATCCATATTACTATGACTGATTCTCTAACAAAAAGTAACATCATCTAATGTCTCTGTCATGTTTTATACACTATTTCTAACATTTATTCAAAAATTACTTGCCATTCTAAGGCCCAGATTATAAAAAAAACAAAAGGATAATAGCAAAAAGTGATGGAAATACACCCACAGGTAACTAAAAAATAGGAGTTACCTGGAGATTAATTTTTAAATCACTTTAATTGAAATGCTTTTAAAATGACAAAATTAAAAATTTAATCTGAGAAATAGAATCTATAACAGAGTACCACATAAATTCTAGAACAAAAAATAGAGGAAAAATTGAAATGAAGAAATTAATAGATCAGCTTAAAAGTAGATTGGACCCAGATGAAAAAAAAGCATTAGTCAAATGGGCAATAGCTCATTGAAAATACAAGGACTAAAGTGTGAACACAAAAGAAAATTTAATATGTGTAAAGAACAGGTTGTTGTTAGGTGCCAACTCACAGAGACCCTATGTACAACAAAACAGAATACTCCCTGACACTGTGCCATGCTCAGCACTATGTCAAGTGCTTCTCTGCTATTCATAGAGTTTTCACTGGCTAATTGTTTTGGGGTTGTTTCAAGAGTGGGCTGCAAAATCCTTTTCATTTTATATAGATTTGGGATCAAACCCAGGGACTCAGAGAGTGCAGAGCAGCACTCTACCAACTTAGCTAAAAAGACAAATGGCACATAATAAATTTTATACCTATGTCTGACTGTTATTACAATAAAGGAGAAGTGAGAGGTTGTGGCTGAGAGTTTTCCAGAATTAATGAAAAACAAGTCACAGATTCAAGAACAATGAAATCCCAAAGAGATTAAATAAAAAGTAAATAACATTTGTTGTTGTTAGGTGTCGTGGAGTTGGGTCCAACTCACAGCAACCCTACATATAACAGAATGAAACACTCTGACACTGTGCCATGCCGGGCACTTTGTCAGTGCCTCTTTACTCTTCATAGGGTTTTCGATGGCTGATTGTTTCAGGAGTGGGCTGCCAAGTCCTTCTCGCATTTTTGCAGTATTGGAGGTCTAACACAGGGCCTCACAGTGTACAGGGCAGCACTCTACCAACTGAGTTAAATCCAGACCAAATCACACCTCAAAATAATACATTTAAACTAATGAAGATAAAAGAAAATAATGAAATCTTAAAAGAAGTTGGAGAATGGAGAAAGGCATTTTATTTTCTTTTGGTTTCTCAAATGTCACAACTGAAGATGGAAGACAATTGAATAATACCTTTGAAGTACCAAAAGTAAAAGCTACCAACTTGTAATTCTTTAATTATAGCTAAGATTTTTTTCAAATTAAAAATAAAGGTGAAATAAACTATTGGGTTCTTCAAGCATTCAAATTATTTAAAATTTAAATCTATATCATTTAAACACTTGAACATTGTTGGCTAATGTTCATATGAAGTTTAAGTTAAGGCTTTTTTCTTTTATCTTTGTTTTCTTTCACCTATAGTTATACAATCGCTGTAGCATTGTGTATTGGAAACACTATTCTTCCACTGAATTACTTTTGCAGTTATGTTTAAAATCATGCATCTATACTTGAATGGTGCTATTTCTACAATATCTAGTCTGGTCCATTATTTTCTGTGTCTATACCTCCAATATTGTTCAGTCATGATTACTACAGCATATAACAAATCCTGATGGTTGTTTTTTTGTTGTTGTTTTGTTTGTTTTGCTATTTTAATCCCTTTGCCTTTCCATACAAATTTTACAATAATCTATTCAGTATCAACAAAATATCTGGCTGGAATTCTGAAAGGTATCTTATTAATTCTGAATGATAATTTGGGGATAATTAATATGTTGCTTTGAATAGTGAAATGAATTGAAATAAAAAATAAGTGGTATCTTCTACTACATAAGTACAAAAGATGTCTGTTTATTAAGATTTTTTATTTCATTCATAAGTATTTTCAGTATAGAGTACCACGCTTTTCTACATTTATACCAATGGACTTATTTTCTTTGAACAATTTTAACTGTGTTATAATTTTAATACTGGTTTTCTCTTGCTTACTGGTATTGTTTAAAATACAGTTAATTTTTGTATGTTAATCTTATATTCTGCAGCCCTGCTCACCTCGTTTATTTGCTCTGGGAGGTTTTTGTAACTTTTACAGATTCCTGGGAATTTTCTATGTAGACTATCATGTCATATCCAAATAGGGACACTTTCATGTCTTTTTTTCTAGCATTTTGTTTCCTTTATTGATTTATTTTTGTAGTTATATTTTCCACTACAATGTTGAATAGTAATAGTAAGATTAGACACCCTTACTTATTCCAAATCTTTGCAAGAAAATATTCAGTCTTTCACTATTAAATATGTCAATGTCTACTTTTCTGAGAATATTTATCATGAATGTTTGTTTAATGTTGTCAAATGATTTTCTGCATCAATTCATAGAGTTATGTGATTTTTTCTGTATCATATTAGTATGACAGATCACACTTCAGTTTTTTAATATTAAACCTGCCTTGAATCTTCAGAATAAACTTAGTTTGTATAATTAATTATTTTTCTATATTGCTTAATTCATTTTGCTAATATTTTAGAAATATTATTTAGTACATGTGAGGAATATTGGTGTGTAGTTATCTTTTTTGTATTAACTTTGCCTAATTTAGACTACTGACTTTATATAATTAGTTACCATATGTTCCCTCTCTCTTTTTCATTTCCTGGGAGAGTTTGTGTAAAATTGTTGTTAATTCTTTAATCACTTGGTATAATTCTCTAGTGAAAGCTAGATTTGGATCTGAACATAACTGTTTTGGAAATTCTAATGACAACTTTAATTCTCTTTGTAGTTACATAGCTAACGAAATTCTCTCTTTCAGATTGAGTGAATTCTGGTAATTTATAATTTTGAAGGATCAGGTCCATTTCACTTAATATGTCAAATTTTTGTGTGTAGAGATGTTTGTAGCATTTCCTTATAATTCTCTAGATGTCTACAGGGTTTGTGCTGATTGGTAATTTGTTCTTCTTTGTGATTTTCTTTGTCAGTCTTGCTAAAGGCTTGTTAATTTTATTGGTCTTTCCAAAAAGCCTGCTTTCTATTTTCATTTGCTTTGTCTATCACTTTTCTCTTTTAAATATTATTGAAGTGTACTCATTCTTATTCCTCTTCTTTTCTTACTGTGGGTTTATGTTGCTCATTTTATTTTTTTTTGGGGGGGTGGTTTGCTTACTTTTAGATTCTTGAGATGGTATGCTACTGACTTGATACTTTCCTTTTTTCTACCAAGAACCAAAAGCTGTGAAATTTTCTTTTTGCATTGCTTTAGCTGAATCCCACAAATTTTAACGTTCATTTTCATTTTCATTCAGTTCATTGTACTTTTCTCTGAGGCTTCCTCTTTGATTCATTAATTTAGAAGCACACTATTTATCAAGTGTTTATAAATCTTCCTGGTTTTTTTTGTTATTATTTTCTATTTTGATTTCATTTGGTTACAGAATATACTCTATATGATTTTGATTCTTTTAAATCTGTTGGGGTTGTTTTATGGCCCAACATATGATCTACATTGGTGTACATTCTGAGAGATCTTGAAAAGAATACATATTCTGCCACCTTCAGGGTAATTTTCAATAAATTTTGATTATTTTTTGTTGGTTTAAGTACTGTTGAGTTTTTTATATCTTTGCTGATTTTCAGACTAGGTTTTATACCAATTGTTGAAAATGTGGTATTAAAGATTTCAGCCAAAATTGTAGATTTATGTATTTCTCATTTAGATACTATCAGTTTTGATCTTGTGTATTATAAAGCTGCTCTTGATAAATGTATACATTTTTAGGATTACTATTATTTTTGCTGAATTGACATGTTTATCTTCATGTAATGTTCCTCTCTGATTCTGCAACTAGTCCTTGCTCTGAAGTTGGTATTCTTGCTTTCTTTTAAAGCTTGCAAAATTATTTTCCCATTCTTTTACTTGCAACCTATAGATAAATGACCAAGGTATTTAAGTATATATTTTAGTGAGTTTCTTGTAGATAGCATACACTTGTGTTATGTCTTCTTATTTGTTGTTGTTAGGTACCCTCAAGTTAGATCCAACTCATAGCAATCTCCATAACGTTTTCAATGACTGATTGTTTCAGAATTGTTTTCAGGAGTTGTACTGCCCCATCCTTCTCCCATTTTTGCAGTGCTGGTGATCAAACTCAGGTCCTCAGAGAGTGCATAGCAGGCACTCTACCAACTGAGCTAAATCCCAGCCTCTGTCTTCTTATTAGCTCATCTATATTTATCTTGTAATTGGTGTATTTAGATCATTTACAATTAATAAAATTAATGCTATATAGAAGTTTAAATCTGACTTTGAGTTTTCTGTTTCCTTTATTGTTCTTTTAATTTCTAGTTTCTTATTCCTGCCTATCTAGAGATGAACATTTTTAAAATTTCATTTTGATTAATCTATGGTATCTTATAGTATATTTGTTTCTGTATCATTTTAGTGAATACTTTAGGTACTATATTGTGTATAAATTACCTATAAAAGTCTTCAGGTATCAATAATTTACCAATTAAAGTTTAGAAACCTTATCCATCCCCAGTTTATTTTATTATTGTTCTTAGGTGCCATTCAGTTGTATCCAACTCATAGCTACTCTATATTCAACAGAATGAAAAACTACCCAATCCTGTGTTATGCCCAGCACTGCTGTCAGTGCTTCTCTGCTATTCATAGGGTTTTCAATGGTTGATTTGTTTCAGGAGTGGGAACCTCTCCCAAGACTAAAACACAGTATTCTCAGCCCATCTCCATCCAAAGACTAACCAAGCCCAATTCTACTTAGCTTCTGAGATCTGATGAGATTGGATGTCAGCATGGTACAGCTGTAGCCTTCTCCCCACCACCAACACTTATAATACTAATATAATTGATTTAAATATTTCTCTACATATGATGAAGATCACATTAGATACTGTTACTTTTTTTCAATAATCAAAATATAACTTGGGCCAGCTGCCATGGCACAAGCTCATAATCTCAGTGACTCAGGAGGCTGAGGCAGGAGAATCACCAATTTGAGGCTAGTGGCAGCCTGCACAACTTATCGACACCCTGTCTCAAAACAAAATTTTAAAAACTGAGAATAGGTAGCTGGGACTGCAGCTCAGTGGTGGAGTGCTTTCCTAGAATATATGAGGCTCTCAGTTTAAATCTCCAGTACTCTAGTACAGAAGA
>VMDO01041906.1:0-10885 GCA_007922755.1 Pedetes capensis | reverse complement strand
GCATTCCAGTCACCAGTGATTATCAGTATGTCTTGATTGCATGTTTGATCTATTTCAGATTGCAGAAGCTGATAGAAGTCTTCCCTTTCTTCATTTGTGGCCTTAGTGGTGGGTGCATAAATTTGAATAATAGTCATATTAACTGGCCTTCCTTGTAGGCGTATGGATATTATTCTATCACTGACAACACTGTATTTCATGACAGATCTTGAAATGTCTTTTTTGATGATGAATGCCACCCCATTTCTCTTTAGTTTATCATTCCCAGCATAGTAGACCCTATGATTGTCTGACTCAAAATGGTCTATGCTGGTCCATTTTAGCTCACTGTTGCCTAGGATGTCAATGTTTATGCACTCCATTTCTCTTTTAACAATTTCTAATTTTCCTAGATTCATACTACGTACATTCCATGTTCCAATTATTAATGGATGTTTACAGTTGTTTCTCCTCATTTTGAGTCATGCCACATCAGCAAGTTGAGCACCCTGGGGCTTTACTCCATTTCCGTCATCATGGTAGACTCTACTTGGAGGAGGCAACTCTTCCCCAGTATTCTTTTGAGTGCCTTCCAACCTGCGGGGCTCATTTTCCGGCACTATATCTAACAGTGTTTCTTTGCTATTCATAGGGTTTTCAATGGCTAGTTGTTTCGGGAGTGGCTTGCCAGGTCCTACTCCCTAGTCTTAGTCTGGAAGCTCAGCTGAAAACCTGTCCACCATGGGTAACCTTGCTCATGGCCGAGGTTACAGTGGCAGAGCTCTCTGCCTCATCGCAGCACAAAAGCCCCCACAGTGCGGCAAACTGACAGACGTCCAATTACCAATAGGTATGAGCAAATCTACATTAGCAAAATAAACAATTATGTTTTACTAAGTTCACAAGGCCGGACTAGATTTTAGTTCCTTTTCCCTTTGAATATCTTGAACTTTTCTTTTTTAGTGTTTAGTCTTTCTTTTTGATTTACATAAGACTCATAAGTTATAAAAGTCAGCCATTTGCCAGGTAGGTAGGTAACAGATATTATTTCAAATGTATTATTTGATCTTATATGCTGAGCATATAAAATTATGAATGCTGGCATTCATAATTTTAGGAAGAAGTTAAGGGTTTAAAGTTATATGTCACTGAATTGCCTTTTATATTCCTGGGGATTTCTGGCTACTTTATCAATTTTACATTTACCTTTTTCCCAGTAATCCTGTAATTTTTTAGTGTACAACTTAATGGGCTTCATTATGAAGCTTATATACATGCATATTATTGTACACTGCTCATGTTCACCTCCCCCATTACCCTCTCAAGACCCCCATCACACCATCCCCTCCATCTCCACCAATGGTCCCCCTTCTACTTGTATATCTTCTTTGTGTATATATCTATCAATCTATTTAGAGACAGATTTTTGCCTTAAGGGCAAAATATGTGATATTTGTTTTTCCTTTCTCCCATTAACCTTTCATCTTGCCCACCTCCTTCTCTCCAATCCATTTTCTTTTCCTTCTTAGGTCCTTTCTACTTTCATGATATATACATATTTTAATATCAAGTACATATTTAAATCTAACATTCACACACGAGAGAAAACAAGTAATGTTTGTCCTTCTGAATCAAGTTTATTTTGCTTAAAATGATGTCTAGTTCCATCCATTTTCCAGCAAAATCCGTCATTTTTTCCTTCCTATAGCTGGATGAAGTTCCATGGTGTATATATACCACAGTTTCCTTATCCAATTATCTGTTGGTGGACACCTAGGTTGATACCATGTCTTGGCTATTGTGAACAACACCAAAATAAACGTGGCTAAGCAGATATTTCTATGGCATGTTGACTTATATCCCTTTGGACAAATACCCAGGAGTGGTACTGCTGGGTCATATGGAAGTTCTAGTTTTTTGAGGTATGTCCATAATGATTTCCATAGTGGTTACACCAACCCACATACCCACGAACAATGTATAAGGGTTCCTTTCTCCCTGCATCCTTGCTACCATTTGTTGTTTGCTTTGTTGATGCTAGTCATTCTGACTGGAGTGAGAGATGATATCTCAATGTAGTTCTAATTTGCATTTCCCTAATGGCTAAGGATGTTGAATTTGTTTTCATATGCTGGTTGGCCATCTGTATGACTTCTTTTGAGAACTCCCTGTTCAGTCCATTTGCCCATTTTCTGAGTGGATACTTTTGAGGTTTGGGTGTTTAATTTCTTGAGCTCTTTTTATATTCTAGATATTAATCCCATTTGATGCATAGGTGGGTAAGTTTCTCTCCCATTCTGTATAGGCTATGTCTTCACTCTGATAATTGTGTCCTTTGCTGAGCAAAAGCTTTTGAATTTCATGTAATCCCATTTTCAATCTTTGCTATTGTTTCCTGTGCTATTGGTGTCCTATTCAAAAAGTCTTTGCCTTCGCCTGTCTTGAAGTGTTTTCCTTTTGACTTCCTCTAGCAGTTTCAAAGCTTCAGATCTTACATTAAGGTCTTTGATCCATTTTGAACTGAGCTTTATAAAAGTGAGAGAGAGAGATCTACTTTCAGTCTTCTACATGAGGACAGGCAGCTCTCTTACCTCCATTTGTTGAAGGTGCTGTCTTTTCCCCAACTTATATTTTTGGCTCCTTTGTTGAAAATCAGGTGGTTGTAGCTGCACAAATTTATTTCTGATTGCTCTATTCTGTCCTATTGGTCTACATGTCTATTTTGTGCCAATTTCATGCAGTTTTTATTACTATGGTTCTGTGAGATAATTTGAAATCAGGTATTGTGATGCTCCCTGCATTATTCTTTCTGCTCAGGACTGCTTTAGTGATTGGGAGTCTTTTTTTCTCCCATATGAATTTTCGGATAGTTTTTCTATTTCTGTGAAGAATGTTGTTGGGATTTTTATGGGGATTATATTAAATCTGTAGATTGCTTTTGGTAATATAGCCATTTTCACAATATTCTTCCTATTCAAGCATGGGAAATATTTCCACCTTCTGATGTCTTTTTCAGTTTCTTTATTCAGCACTTTAAAGTTTTCATTGTAGAGGCCTTTCACCCCTTGGTTAGGTTCGTTCCAAGGTATTTTTCAAGCTATTGTGAATGGAATCGTTTTCCTGATTTTCTCTGGAGAGAAATGGATTTTTTTGTTAGTTTTAGTTTCAAACACAGTATTGTGGGGTTGAACCCAGGGCATCACATGTTTTGCAAGTGCTCTACCACTGAGTCAACCCCTATCCCATTTTTAACTCTTTTATCTTGAAACAGGGTCTCAGTAAGTTACAGAGGCTATCTCTGGCATTGAACTTGCAACCTTCCTCCTGCCTTCACTTCTTGAATCACTGGGAATAGAGGTTTGTACCATCACACCTCGCTATTCTTTAGCTTCTGGATGGAACAGTCTATAAATATCTACTAAGCCCATTTGTTCTATTGTGCTATTTACCTTTGAGGTTCCTTTGTTGAATTTTTTTTTTTTGTCTCTCTGTTCTATTTATTGATGAGAATGGGGTACCAATGTCCTCCAATATTGTTGTTTCTGGACCTATCTGTTCTTTTACATCCAGTAGTATTTTTTTTAATGAGGCTGTGTACACCAATGTTTGTTGCATATATATTGAAAAATGTTATACCTTCTTGATTGATTGTTCCCTTTATTACTATGTAGTGATGTTCTTTATCTCTTCAGGCTAATTTTAACCTGAAGTCTACTGTGTGTAATTGCTAATCTTCCTTTTTTTTTGGCTTCCACTTGCTTGTAATACCAACTTCCATCCTTTCACTTTCAGTCTGTAAATGTACTTGCCAGTGAGATGTGTTTCTTGCAGACAACAAACTGGTAAATCTCAGTTTTTTAATTCAATCTACTAATCCATCTTTTCATTGGAGAGTTAAGACCATTTATATTTAGGGTTATTACTAACAGGGGTTTGCTGGTTCTTGTATCTGTGTTGTATGTTTTAGTGATTGGTTCAAATACTATTCATTTTTTTGTTTCTCTTTTATTCATATTTAGGGCTTGCTGGGTTTTTGAGATATAAATAACTGATTCTTTCCTAGTTCTCTTTAGTTCATTTGTTCCTCTAATGAAGTTTATTCTTTCATGCACTCTCATGATTGAGACTGTCTTTCTTCCTTCTGTGTATATAGGATTCCTTTAAGTATCTTCTGAAATGCTAGCTTGGTGGTCACATGTATTGCTTTAGTGTGTACTTATCTTGGAAGGTCTTTATTTTTCTATCAATTTTAAATAACTCTGAAGCCAGGTACAGTGGCTCTCACCTATAATCCTAGCAACTCAGGAGGCAGAGGCAGGAGCATCACAGGTTCAAGGCTAGAGGCAGCCTGCCTAACTTAGTGAGATCCTGTGTCATGATTAAAAAATAAAATAAAAAATGGGCTGGGAGTGCAGCCCAGTGGCAGAGCATTTGCAAAGTATGTGTGAGGCCCTGGGTTTAACCCCCAAGTACAATCATCAATCAATAAATAAATAAATAAATAAATAAATAAAATAATTTGATGGATATAATAATCTTAGTTGCAGTTATTTACTTTCAGAACTTGAAATATATCATTCCAGGTTTCCTTACATCTTAGTGTTTGTGCTAAGAAGTTTGATATTATTCTGATAGGTTTGCTTTTGTGAGTTGGTATTTTTCTCTTGCAGTTTTTAATAATGTTTTTTTATTCTATAGTCTTGGTATTTTAATTATAATGTGTCAAGAAGAGGTTCTTTTCTGGTCATATCTGTTTGGTATTCTAAACATCTCTTGTGTTTGGATGTCCATCTTTCCCCAGACTTGGGAAACGTTCTGCTATGATTCCACTGAGTAAGTTTTCTATGCCATTAGTTTTTGTTTTGTTTTGTTTTTTGTTTGTTTGTTTTAATCACGTCTCCTCCTTCTATCCCATGGATTCTTACGTTTGTTCTCTTAATCATGTCACAGAGTTCTTGGAACATGCGGTCATGTTTTTGTTTTTTTTGTTTGTTTGTTTTTGATATCTCAATGTAGTATTTGTTCAACCTTATCTTCCATCCCTGACATTCTATCTTCTGCTTGATCTAGTCTACTGGTAATGCTTTCCATTGCATTTTTTATTTGATTTATTGAACTTTTTTCATTTCCATTATTTGGGGGTTTTTTTCCCCAAAATCTCAGTTTCTTTGCTGAATTTCTCATCTTTTCAGTGACTCTGTCTTCTATACTCGTGACCTTCTGACCTCGGTCCTGTATTTATTTCCTTATTTGGTTCATTTGCTCATCTGTGTTGGTTTTAAAGTCACTAATCATTTTTACAAGTAGACTTTTGAATTCTTTGATATTTCAATGATCTCATTGTGTCTGGATTCAGTAGTTAAAGAATTATGGTCTTTTGGAGGAGTTGTGTTGCCTTGCTTTTTCATGTTTCTTATACTTCTGATTTGTGCATCAGTAGGAATAGGTATCTCTTCCTGTTTTATTTGAGCATTTTTTTTAGTGTGAAGCTTTCTCTTGAGAATCAATCCCCAGAACCACTTACAGAAGAGATGACAAACCACTATAATAGGTGCAATACCCAGCCAAACCACATAAAGAAATACACTTAAAATCATCTAAAGCCAACTACTGCACTACCAATGCCCACAGAATAGAGAATGGCAACAATAATATAGAGTAAGCTATGAAGTTATAAAATATTTCAGGTGAAGGTAAAAATAGTAGTTAACTCAACTAAGAAGGTGAGGGACAGAGAAAAGGGAGAAAGAAAGACATAGCAAGGATTAAGTAAAAGAAAGAAAGATCTAGAAAGTAAATGAATGTTAGGAAGAGGGAGGGAAAAGAGCAAAAGGTTTTTTTCTGTTTGTTTGTTTGCAGTACTGGGAGTTGAACCTATGGCCTCATGCTTGTATGCTTTGCAAGTGTTGTGCCACTGAGCTGCACCCCCAGCCCACTTTTTTTTACTTTTTGAGACAGTCTCGCTAAATTATGCAGACTGCCTCTGGCCTCAAACTTGCAATCCTCTTGCCTCCACTTCCTGAGTCACTGGGATTACAGGTGTGCGCCAGCACACTCAGCTGAGCAGAAGATTTTTTTAAAAATTGCACAATTGCACAATAAAGAAAAAAATGTATAAACAGAATAAGGTAAACATAAGCAAAATAAGAGTTTAAAAGTCTAAGACTTGTTTTTAAAATATTAGTAAAATGATAATAAAAGCATAGTAAATAGAAAGAGATACACAGGCATAGAAGATGGAAAAAGAAAGCTAACAAAAAAACAGATAAAAATTACATCAGAAAAGACAAAATTGAGGAGACAAAAATTAATACTAAAAAAAGGAAAGAGAAGAAAAAAGAAGAAAAAAAAACAGAGACTGTATCACACCCCTGCAATCCAAGCCCCTTGGGAGCCTGAGGCAAAATAATCTTGAGCCCCAGGCCAAAGACAGACTGCACAATTCATCAAGATCCTGTCTCAAAGCAAAAATAAGAAAAAGGCTGGGGATACTTCAGAGTGGTACAGCAAAGCCCTGGGTTCAGTCCCCAGCACAGCAGTAAGGGAAAAAGAAATAAGAAAAAAGCATTGGCGCAGCTTCTTTCTGTGGCCTCTGATATTGGAGTCTGATTGGTGGTGGTGGTGGTGGTAATGGTGGTGGTGGTCAGTTGAAGAAGGAGTCTTTTTATCTGATCATGCCTCATAGTTGACAGTTTCCAATGTTCCACTCAGGAGATGGAGTTGACTCCTCTTCCTGGGGTTTAGGACTTGCATCCCAACAACTTTCCTGACCCTCCCTAAAACCTCTCAACATATCAGCATGCCACCTTCACCTTCACTGTAACTGCCTGCCACAGCTGTGATGCACACTAGGGTTGTGGCAGCTTACTCCCCTCTCCGCCAGCAATTATTGTTTTCAGGCCCCCCAGGGTAGTTCAGTCTCATACAATCAGTTTCCTCTCAAGATGGCACTAGTTCATGGCCCCCTGAGACATGGAACACGGGAAAATGAATCTCTTCTCCAATGTTGATCCCCTCAGTCAGGAAGAACCACTGTCTCACCAAATTCCCTGAAGAGTCCAAGGGCTTCAAGGACTGTGGACTTGTCCAGTGGGACTGCCAGTCTAACAGCCAGAGCTGTCTGGCTTACCTCTTTGGATAAATGCTCCAGTTCCCCTCCCCAATGGGGAGCGGCAGCTAGAGACATGTCCTGGTGATTCCTTGCAGCAAAACTCCTTTCTGCACCCTGCATACCATGATCTCTCTTTGGAATAGAGTCCATTCTCTCCTATTCTGACTCAAACTCCTTTGTTTTTACCATGTCACAAAGAGGCTGCCTCTAGTCTACCATCTTACACCCAAGTGTTATAAATACATTCATATCTATTTCCTACAAGTACATTTATACTTTGTTTTTTGACCTTTAAATCTTTGATTTATAAGAGTTTTAGCATAAAGAATGAAACAGAGATCCAATTTTATTTTTTGTCCACAAATGCTTAAGAAATTACTCTGTGCCCAATTTTTTATTTTTTTTTAACTGTAGTTTCACAAAATTATAATACATGAAATTATAAAACTAGATAAGGGGCTAAGGACATGGCTCAGTGGTTGAGCTTTGAAAAAAGCATGCTTGAGGCCCTAGGTTCAACTCCCCAGTACACAAAAAAATAAGTAAGATAAAGACTCGATAAGGGATACACACTGCAGGCTCTAAGTACAATATCTTACACATTTTTCCTGATTTTCCAAGTACTTACTTATTAAGCAATGTATGTTATGGGAGTAGCGAGAATTGTCTGGGATGGTGAAGCTTCCATCACAGATAGCAACCTGACTCTCACCGAAAGGAAGAGTGAAGAAACAAAGTTTATACAATAAACAGCCCAGGGCCTACAAAACAAAGAAATATGAACATTATCAGAGCTCAGCAATCAACTTAACCATGAAACAAAAAAATAACCTCAAGCCAAAAGTTAAATATGCTAATTAAAAAACCTCTAATGTTTATATATTGATCAGTCTTTTCATAAATTACTGCTTAAATAAGTCAATATGCTTAATTTTTGAAAAGATATTTAACTTAGTCATTTCCATGTTTTTCTATCACATCCATGCACTGGATTATGAATAACTCAAATTAGATCTGGCTAGTTCCTTTTGGAAAAAAATAAAATATATTTAGTACATAGCTAGCTAGCATATGACCTACAAAGTAATAGGCACAAGACTCTTTCTAACAATTAAATTCACTATAAAACAGATCTGAAAACCCTGCAATTTCAAATATGCCACTATCAACAAATTTTATTTACTAAGTACATGTCATTATTTCATACTATAAAATTAGTTCTCCATTTCTGCGTATAATCCTATAATTTTTATTGTATATCTATACTAATCATTTGTAATGTCAAAAAGGAAGGGTTCTGCCTACTTAACTTGCATGGTTTCATAAACATAACAGCACCAATAAATCTACCTACTGTCACAAAATACTCTAAAACACAAACTGTTTCTAGAAAAGTAGCATAGGAAGTTTCTAGTTAAGATGCAAACAGCTCAAATGAGACATAGTAAAAAATAAAGATTTTCAGCTCATGAAATCATCACCTTTTCACAAGAAATATCATCCACAAGCCTTTAATAGTGTAAGGGGCATTTCCAATTCTAAACAAATTATATAAATTTACACAATAGTTAGTACACAGTTATATCAGTTATACTAGAACTTGGCCTTACTATCTAAGAATTAGCAAATAATCTTTCCATTGTTGGATTTTTCCCACACATCTACTTACACAAGTATGACTAACAAGCAAGTACACTAACTTGTATAACTACTGCAAAGAGCATAATACACAGAAACATCTTTGTGAGCTCAACAATACTAATTTACAAAACATAGTTTCCAGTATTGTAGCAGTTTTCCAATGAAAAAGTTTAAAAGCTCTAGGAATTTCAATATATTGGTTCAAAAACATTACAGAATTATTATATGATTAACAAACTTGTGTAGATTCTAAATAGAAATAACCAGCTCAATATGGTTAAAAAGATTTATGTGTTTTTTCCTATAAGGAAGATATTTTCAGCACATATACACCAAACTGAACATAAAGTATACATGCATGCACACACACTATTAAGGGTGTAATATTTGTATAAAATTACATCTTCCTTTCCATTGGTCAGATGACAGTCAAGACAAATGAGACCTGCATCTCTGCCAGTTCTATCTTGTCAATCAAATCTTCAGTATTTTTTTTTTTTTGCATTAGACTAAATGCTGTGACAGTTTCCAGATAATTTTAGCAATCTCAGTATTCTTTTAAAATGTGAATCTAGGGGCTAGAGCTGTAGCTCAGTGGTACAGTACTTGCCTAGCATGCTCTAAGCCCTGGGTTTGATGGTTTGATTCAAGATGCCAAAAAAAGGGTGGAGGGGGGACTTCAATGTTTTGCTTCACATAGTATGAACATAAGGAAAGGTCCTAATTGTTACAATGAAACTTACACAAGAAAACAGGTATGTACAAGTGAGCTTATTTTAAAGACTATTCTCATTTTCAATTTTCTTAATTAAAAGGTAAGATAAAGAATCTCTTAACTGAGTTTGTTCATACCTAATAAAATTAGCATCCTTTACCTCCAAGAGGAAAAAAGGGTTTTGACAAAATACAAAATCCTACGTGAATGCTTTAAACTGAGTATTTTAATTCTCTGAATCAGAACTGTCCTGAAGCAGAATCAAAGTATAATTTTTAACCAATGTGAATATATTTTCAAATAAAATATAGCATATTTCTGCTTTATCTGAGGTAAGAAAGGCAAACATAAAATGGTCATCATGGTAGCACATGACTATAATCTCAGCACACAGGAGGCTAGAGAAGAAGGATCTTGAGTTCAAGGCCAGCCTGAGCCTGGACTATACAGAGAGCCCAGACCCTGTCTCAAAAAAACATACAATTAAATTTTTTAAAAGTCATCATGGAAATTAAAATTCTACCTCTTTCAAGCATGTAAATATAGATACCAATTTTCTGGTTATTTCTTTTAATTTTCGAGTACCTATTTACACCTATACTAAATCTTATGACAAAATAAGTAACAACACAAAAAGGATTCCTTCTTTTGTGTTAGGACACTGAATAATTGTTTGCATCAAGAACAATTTTTTTAAATCAACTCTCTATATGAGGAGGCTTGCTATCAGTCAGATCCAACTGGGAAGGCACCTAATTAACAACGGTTTTAAAACAGTAGTGAAGCTATGATACCTGTTGTTTATTTGCTTTAAAATACTTTCAACTAATATGGAACTGAACAGTTGTCACAAAATGAGGCCAGAAAAGACATCCACAATCACTTCTTCTAATATCTTCATCTTATAAATTAGGAACAAATTTAATTTTCTTTCTACATTATACAAATTCCACAACTTCATTATAAGCCATAAAGTGAGTCAAATGTTAATGCTAAGGAAAGCAAATTAAATTTGAATTATATAAGCTGATGTAGTATCAAATTAACTAAATCAAACTCACTTGTAATTTGCTTTAATCATACATATGGCTTAAAATTCAACTACCACCAGAATCATTATTAGGTGAAAATGTACATGTTATATAAACAGATAAAAAAGATATCAAAGACATTTTTATTACCGCACAAGAATTTGTCTCTCAAAATTTTGTTTGGCACTCCAACCCTAGTAGGGAGGAGGTTAGGGAACAAAAATGAAGGACACACATCATTTGCTCTCACACATTATCCTTGACTACTTTCAGAACATTATGTTTTAAAAATAAACTATATGTGACTTTTTTGTAAACCCTAGAACTATTTGAAAAAATTCTATTCTTCTGTTGCTAATATGCTCACTAGTGATAAATATGGATAAATAGTTCTTTTTAAAATATATT
>VMDO01041905.1:0-10897 GCA_007922755.1 Pedetes capensis | reverse complement strand
TTGAGCTGAGAGTCCACTTGTGGCTTCATATTCTTGGGCCAACACTCTCTTGCTAGGGCACCCATGCCTGTCACCAAGTGTGGCACAGCGTAGGTCCTCAGTGACCATTGGCTAAATGACTAAGGTCTATGACCACATAATGGGCAAGGCTGCCCTACCCAGGGCCACTAAGAGTAGTGTGTTACTCCAATTGAGCCCATTGGGCCAGGATACCTAATTAGGAATGCCACATGCAGAGCCACCAAGAACTATGGATTCTGACATAGCCTGTTCTTGCCAACCCTCAAAACCAGAAGAGCTGGGGTTTAGGAAAAATTGAGGACTCTTTCCATATAGACAAGCTAAAGACAGAACCTGGAAGCAGGAGTGATGGGCCTTCCAAGGAAGGCATCCGAAGTGTGTGAGGAGGAGGACTTGGTTCTAACAGTACAATAAATTATTTCCCAGGGAGGAACCTGAAGGTCAGGTTCACACACCTGTCTCCTAGCTTGTAGTGGCTGAAGTCTTAGGCTAAAATACAAGATGCGTGTCTCTACGGATCGTTTCACACAAATCAGCTTTTATTGTTCATAAAAAGATTATATGATGGTCCACATCTAGCTTTATTCACATATCCTAAAATATCCTAAAATATTTTTGTGCTTCATGCCTTTTTTTTTTTTTTAAACCATCCCGAATTCTAAGCTAAATAGCAGCAGCAAATCCTTAAGTGTGGAAGATTCTAACTCCATTGAGCATGCTCTGTTTTACTTAGTCATTCTAAAGCTTTCCTGTCTGGAGAAATGGCCAAGTTGGAGGTGGGTGGGATTTTATTCTTACTGCAGAGTGGGTGTGACTTTCGGGGAGGCTCTTTCCCCCAGCCTCCTAGATTAGAGGCAGAGTTATGTGCTTGTATTGTGGTAGGAGGCGAAGTTCCTATGCTGCAGCTACCAGGCCCAGGCCACCAGTCACCTGTGTTGTGGTCAGTGATCGGAAGAAGGAGCCAGCTACATGGGCCTGCACAAGGCACTGCCGGCCCCTGCTGACTTTTCTGATAAAAAAAAGCGGCTCACCCAACTAGGAAAGTATTAAGAGATTGTGAAAACATTTAGAAATAACCTATTTTAGCGTAATCTGTGTGGTTTGGGATACAGCTAGGACAGGGTGAGCCTTCTTCCGATCACTGATGGCTGTCACCCAGGGACAGTGTGCTAGGAGTAACATTTCCAACCAGCAGCCTCCTCTGTGCACAAGGTGCCCTTGTTGCTGAGGTAGCAACATGTATCTACTTCTAGAACTCCTGACTGCTGCCTTTTGTGTAGGAGGTGAAGGCACGGACCAGTACTCAGGGCTTGGGGACGGTCATGCTCTCAGGGGACAAGGTGTCCACAAGGTCTGAGTGTTTCCTGCTCTGAATGGGGATTTGGCCATAAAGAGATCCAGATAAGTGGTGGGAGTCTGGATAAACCCAAAATACCAGAAAACTTTGGCAAATTGTCCAGGTCCCCATTCATTGTTGGAAAAATAAGATGCCACCATCTTCAAGGCAGCTCTCACTAATGTGGTCAGGGGCACTTTGTAGCAGTCAGCCAGCTACATGGCCAGAGTCTTAGCAGAGGCAGGGAAGAGCAACCCCGGTGACATGCCCTCCTCCTCCAGCAGATCTAAAATTGGATCACAGGGTACCCAAAGAAGCTTCCACGTTTGAAGTGGGTGAGATACTGAAACTGGGGAATAATTTGTTTATGCCCACGTAAGCCAAGGGGTCCTTAGTACAAACTCACGGGTTTGTACGTTTTAAAAACAAAGGACTCTGTTACTGACAAAAAGAAAAGAAAGAAATCAGATGACACAGGCTTTTCTCAGTTTTGGAAGAATGCTGCCCAAACGCAGCAGCTCCCAAGAGTTATAAGCCTAGTCAGTCTCTCTTAAAAAGAAGCCACAGGCTAATCCATGGCCATGGAAGCAACTTGCTTTCCACCTCGAGGACTTTTTCAGAAATGTTGATGTATTGAGGGATTTGTGATAACCATGAGATCTGTTCTTTCCTTGGATGCCACCTCACACGAATAGGAATCCCCTAGAGACCCTGATCCTCTATCCTGGCAGAGGGGCTACTTCTAAAGACAGGGTCAACAACCTGTTTCTTAATGATACGTGCAAGAGATACAGATGCCAGTTAGATATATTCTAAACCCTGGTTATTTACGGGACTAGATTCCTCTCTGGGAAGTGTTTAATCCCGTGTTAAATACACAAAGGCAAACTGTTGGCTTCAGGAGAATCACAGTTCATTATAAAGGCAGCAGGTGCTTCAGAAAGGACTGCTGTTTTAGAGGGAGCCGTTTGGAACGGAGAAGTCCTGGGTGCAGCTGTTTCTGGCACAGCCTTGGAACTTGCCAGTTGCTCCAGTGGTGGAGAGAATGGAAGGCTGGAAGGGAATCGGCCCAGTGCGCCCAGTGCATGCGCAGACAGTGCTGCCTCCAAGGACACGCTGGAGACGAGGCCCAAGGGTCACCGCTGCACCGGGCTCCCATGGCACTTGGAACCTGACTGTTAGGGAGGTGTAGACACCCAGGCATCCTCTTGCTCACAGACCCCAGTCGGGTGCTGTGGACTCAGGGCCACCCCTCCTCCTCTTCCTGGAAGATGCCCAACACTGACTTGTGGGGGATGCCACACTCCTGCAGAGACTTGGTGAGGTCCGAGAAACGTCGCCTGGGCACCTCCATAGTTTCGATGCTGCAGTGTTGGTAGGTGGCTTTGTTCTTCTGCTCGGCCACAGCAACGACCGTCTGTAAGGCATCCGTGGGCCGGAAGTGGCGCACAAACCTCTGGCCTGACGGTGATCTGACAGCGAGCAGCAGCCTGGGCTCTTGGTCTGATGGTTCCTCCAGGTTTCCGGCCTGGGAGGAGCCCTGCCCCTTGCTTCTGAGGATGAGCTTCCTCTCCAGCCCACCGGCCCGAGCTCTGGAATCTTCTTTGCTTGTCTTCCTGGTGCAAGCCTCCTCTTGGTAAAGAGTCTGGAGGCTGCTCAGTTGCAGTGAGCCGGCCTTTTGAGCCACTATGTCCACAGCCCCCTCCTCCAGTATCCTTCTGTTGATGGAAGGGAGGACCGGATATTTATTGAGAGAAGAGGACGCCCCGATGGGCACTTGCTGCAGCAGCTCGGGGATCTCATCGGGGGGTCCCTGCGCTGGAGATGCAGATGCACAGGCTCCTGGTTTCTGGTTGCTTGGCAACTTCGAGGGACTTGCTGGAGGTGGAGAAGAAGGGCTGGTGAGGGAGCATTCTTCCATGCCCTGGGGTTTGTGTAGACTCGGCCGCTTCCGGCCCTTGGCAGACTTGGGCCTGATGACATGCATTTTTAGTGAGTCTGGCTGCCAGGTGAAGCTGTCAGCTGCTGTGCTGACAACAGCGCTGCGTTCAGGTGGGGCTACGTTCACAGGGGCTTCTGTGGCCATGGCTTCTCAGGGCCCCTAAGGAAGCAGGGAGAAATAGGAGGCAATGGGTTAAACCTCCTGGGACACGGGGATCCATGCCACTCACTCCCCAAGTGCCCAGAACAAGTGCCTTAAGTGCTGGTGGCAGCTGGAGAGTGGGACCAGCTGCGATCCATTTATTCATCCACCCATTCATTCATTATTGTAGGCACTTGGAACACATCAATGAACCAAAGTCCTTGCAATTCAAGTTCTTAGGAGGGATAAGGGTTAAACCCACAATAAAATAGATATTTTCAAAGAATAATAAGTGCTAAGAAGAAAATCAAGTAGTGAACGATGTCAGGAATGAATTCTTATTCTTATAGGGAGTGGCCCTTAACCTGAGATACCACAATGAGGAGAAAGAACAAGCTAAGAGACAATATACAGCAAGGGCCAGCCAGCTTTGTCCTAAATCTTTTATGGCTTTGGGAGTCACATGATTTCTGCTGCAACTACTCGGCTCTGCCATCACAGCACAAAACCAGCCTGGGCAATTGTTCTATCAAGGGCTGTGCTTCATTTACAAAAACATAGGGCAGGCCAGATTGGGCCCTAGGGCCCCAGTTCGCCACCTCTGATCTAGCAAAGTGTCCAGAGAAGGGGAGGGTGTGGGTAAAGTCCTGGAGCAGGTAGAGCTTGGTTTGCTCCAGGGACTGTGCAAGTGCCCACGGCTGGGAACCCTCCCTCGGATGGCTGAAGCCATCCACAGATGCAGAGACAGTGTGAGCAGCTGCTGCCTTGCTCCTAGAGGGAAAGGAGCCCTGTTAAGACACTTAGGAGGGGAATCAGCCTCGCTTCACTGAAGAGCAGGCAACTTCTCCCCGCACCGCCCTTGAGAGAGAGAGGTTCCTTACATGAGGGACAGCTGGTCTGCCCTAGCACATTATTTACCCTCTTGTTGTTAGGTGTCATTGAGTCGATATCCGACTCATAGCGACCCTACATACAACAGGTGAAACACTATTGTTAGTGCTTCTCTGCTGTTCACAGGGTTTTCAGTGGCTGATTGATTTTGGGGAGTAGGTTGCCAGGTCCATCTCTCAAGCCTACAGCACCTGGTGTTCCCAGGAAGTCTCCCATCTAAGTACTAACCAGGCCTGACCCTGTTTAGCTTCCATGATCTGACGGGACTGGATGCCACAGGGCTATGGCTGCAGGCATTTACCCTCTGGGATCCCAATTTTCCCTTCCTGCCTCAGGCTCTCTTCATTCTTCTTTCCCTATCTACCCATAGTTTGCCTTTTCTTCATTTCCTTCCTATTGTCTTTTCCTGCAGCCTTGCTGGGTAGCTTGGCATAAATCACTGAATGCAACCTCACTTCCTAATGTGGTCATCAGGTCTTGGGAGGACAGGAGCAGGAAGGCCTCCTTTGCTGCTCCCGCCACCTGTCAGAACTCACAGGGAAGCACCCAGATTCCAGATGATGGGTGGACATGGCTTTTCTGCAAAGAGCCAGAGAGCAACTATTTTGGGCTTTGCAGACCATACAGTCTGTCATAACCACTCAACTCTGCCTCAGCACGCAGCCACATATGGTAGGTAAGTGGACGGGTGTGGCTGCATCCAATAAACCTTCATGTATGGACTCTAAAATTTGAATTGCATATAATTTTCATGTGTCATAAAATATTCTCTGGACTTTTTTCCAACGAATTACACAAGTAAAGGTTATTCTTAGTTCACAAGCCATACAGTAAAGCGTGGCCATTTTGTTTTGGTCTAGGGGATATAAGTTGTCAAACTCTGTCCTCAACCATCTCTAAGGGGAGTCTGGGCACATTCTAATCCTGAAGTGGCATGCACCAGAAGATAAGAGTGGTTGCCTGATGGTCACACAGCTATCTGGTGATGGTGTGGAACAGAACTCAGGTCTTATGACATTTAGTCCTGTGTCTTGTACACCCAAACAAGCCACTTCTTCATGGACCAACCTTGGCTCTCTCCCAGCACATCACATGATGTCTCTGCTGCTTACATTTCTGTCTCCCGAGGTACCTGGGAAACACCCTGAAGGCCTCTACATTGGGTCTCCCCTGAGGGTGCTCAAGAGTGCTGGTTAAATGCCACAAGAGTAATATAGTGAAGGCTCATGGGAACATTTCTCTGTGCTGACCCAGAAGTGCCAAGTCATGTCACTTCATTACCGTCTTAATGGCACCTTCACCAATACCATTACCACCACCTTCTCCTCTAGTCCCCAGTGACATCTTTGCCAGAGTCCTGCAGACATCCCTTCCTCCAAGGGGCCACCATGGTGACTATTGCTCTCTCTGCTCACAGCCTTCTGAAGACCTTTGGGTGACTTCCTAGTACCTGGAGGTCCTTGAGCTACAGCATGTTTGGGTACCAGGACAGAGGACCTGGAGTCACAAGACCTAAGTTCTATTTCAGGCTTCACCAAGCTAGCTATGGGACCCCGGGGCAACCACTCTACTTCCCTCATACACAACATTCCTCATCTATCAAACTGGCTTTATGACCTTGAAGATATGACTTAAACAACTCTGAACTTGAGTCCCTTTGCCTGGAACGTGAAGACAGGAACATGAAATAATGTAGGTAAGGCCCGAAGCACCAGGCCTGGCACACAGGAGAGGCTTAATTAAATGTTAAGGAGTCTTGCTTTGGGTTTGGATGTGGATTTTGTGCTTTCTGTTATTCTAGGTCAAAGTCTTACCTGTTTCTTTAGGGCATTTCCCCAGGGTGTCTGTGCTGGTTTTCCTCCCAGTCAGTGGTAACCAGTTTGGGGACCTGGGGCCCAGGCCTGTCCTGTCCACTTCACAGAAAGGCCAGGAGGTGGATTTCAGTGACCTCTTATGCCCTTGCCTCAAAACGGCAGAAAACTTCCTGAGATGCCTTCCCCCCCCCCCCCCCCCCCCCCCCCCCCCCCCCCCCCCCCCCCCCCCCCCCCCCCCCCCCCCCCCCCCCCCCCCCAGTACTGGGCGTTGAACCCAGGCCTCACACTTGCATGCATTGCAGGTGCTGGACCACTGAGCTGCACCCTCAGCCCATTTTTTGTTTTGTTTTGTTTTTGTTTTTGTTTTCGAGACAGGGTCTCATTAAAGTATGCAGACTGCCTCTGACCTCGAACTTGTGATCCTCCTGCCTCTGCCTCCCGAGTTGCTGGGATTACAGGCGAGTGCCATCGTGCCCAGCTAATCACTTCCCTTCTAATGCCACACTTTTACTTACCTTAAATTCACTTCCTCCAAGCTCCCTTCACCACACAATCCTGAATGATGTCATTCCAGCTGCTTGGGCTTTGTGTTCTAAGCTTGCCACTGAGTGCATGTTACCACTGCCACCTCAATGTAGAGCGTCTCCACTTCCTTGCTGCCAAACCACAATGAACCAAAACCACACTACCCTAATACGTTCCTGACATTCTGCTCCATTGAAAATCTTGGACGGAGTTACCTTCCCTTTAGTATTGTGGAGGACTCTGTGTTGCTCTGTTCCACCCAAGTCTTTCTCCACTCCCATTTTCCACTTCTTGCTAATCTTTCACACCCAGACTGGCTGCGGGGAGCTCAGGAGCCTCCTCCTTAGCAAACTTTTGGCTTCCAGAATGCCTGCCCATCCCCTTGTTAATTTCATCTATTTTTCTCCTCAACTGGGAAGAGGGTGTTCTTTCCTCTGAGTTCAGTTCTAAAGTCTTTCACTTGCAGAGAGGCAGCTCTGCACTTTAACTCAGGATGGCAGAAGAAGGCCATAACTGTCCAACTGTCGAACCAAAGATAAGCTCCCCTCCCCTGTCTACCTACTCTCCCTGACGAGGAATGGCTATTAATTTGCCACAGCTTCTACAGAATTATCACAGGCTTGGCTTCCAACACCCACACATGCCTCAGGAAGGTTTAACTGTCAGTAAGTTTGGTAACTTAGAAACCTCTTCCTTAACAACTTTGAGGAGGAAAGTCATGTGTTCTCACAGGCACCCTGCTGGATTATTTTTAACAGTAAAACTTGAGTGTGTACATGCACTTGCTATACCTTTCGGTACGGTATAATTAGCCGTGTTCAGAGGGTGTCACATTCAAGACACCCTGGTCATAAGATAACATGACTGTGAGCTATCTCAGAGAAAAACCTCAATTATGACTAATTCCCATAAGCCCACTCATGGTTATTTAGGGACTAACACCTCCTTCAGGTAAAGCCATTACATCCAACCTGCTTTCATAACCCACTGCCTCCTCCCAAGTGCAGGACCATCTGTTACATGGAGCGAACACCAGCTCCCGCAGCATCCAGCATGAGGGCAGGGGAGGTGGGGGAAACAGGTGTTTGAGGATCTGGGCCAACTGCGCCTTTATAGTCACACTTTGGACTTTGCTCGCGCCCTCTTGGCCAAGCAGGCTTCTGCGGCAGCCATCATTATCCCTGCTTAGCTCATTTCACCACCTCTAGGCCTGGCAGACACTCCAGCACAAAGCGATTTGACAAGATCTAGGCGTAGGCACCCATCAAGCTGCCAGCTGAATAGGCAAGTGGCCTGTTTACTTCAACACAAGAGCTGCCACCGCGGAGGGCTGCTAAGAAGCAGGAAACAAACACTGAGCACTGTTTCCAAGAAGCTGGCAGAGAGGCAGGTGCCCAGTCCTGAAGATTATCACCCAATCAACTGGAAGGAAGGAAAACTTTCTGGGAGAAACTAAAGCAAGTTTCCTGTTTCCCAAGGGTAGCCACAACCCACCACAGGGTCAGAGCACCCTAAATTTGCAGCCCAAATCAAAACCGACAGTAAACGCGATAAAATACAACCACCTACGTACCATCTGTTGTTATATACAAGATGCATACATTTGAATTGGTCTTTTAAGACTGTTTATCACTTAATACCACCTCCTGCCATTCCCCCCACGGCCCAACCTGGCTTTCTGGATGAACTGGGCTACAAGAATCCACAGGAGATGGCAGTTGCTTGGAGAATGAGAAAACTCTGGTACCATTCCCAGTTCTACTCAGGGCTGATGTTTCAAACGCCCTGTCCTATACAGATGGCCGCCCTGAACCACCAGCCACCGAGTGATGAAGGTCCTGGAAAGGGAATTGGGGGTGATCCCAGAGGCAGCTAGGCGAGGAGGGGGCAGGGAGAACTCCATCCCACTTTCTGGCAGCCCTGGAAACAAACAAGCTTAATTAAGGCGAAGAAGGCCCGACTTGGGGGAGGGGCAGAAAGAGCAGCTAGAAAAAGCGAGAGTTCACTTGGGTGAAAGAGCTCAGGTCTGGGGGAGGCTCCCCCTGGCTCTGGCCTCTCCGTGTGACGGGGACGTCCTTTCCTCTCTCTCTCTCTCTGGATCTGCGTCCAGAGCTGGCTGTGCACGCCCCGGCCAGGGGGGCATGGCCCAGGGGTTTCCTAGGTCCCTTGGCTGCTGCAGAGCCCAGGACGTGTTCCACTTCCACACCGGTGAGCTCGGGCCAGGCTTGCGCTGCCGCTGCGGCGGTGCGCCCGCTCCTGTCTCCCCAGGGTTGGCCGGGGAATGGGGGGTGGGGTCGTGTCTGCGGAGGCTCGAAAGGGAGACGTACGGGGGTGGGGGGCGCAGGGATCGGCCTCTCCCGGGCCCTGGCAGGCCCGGCAGGGGCGTGGGCAGGCCGCAGGTCCCACAGCAGCTGGCTGGGCTCACCTCGCAGCTCCGCTCCATCTGCCGCCTGCGCCGGGCTCTGTCCAGCTGGTAAACAGCCCTGGTCTCCGGGGCAACCGCTATGGGGTGGAAGGCCACGTGTTTCCGGTCTGACCGAACGGCCTGGCCAGGTGCGGGTTGAGGAGAGGGGTGCTGAGCCCCCAGGGCCGAGGCCCAGAGCCCCTCATGGGCCCGCGGTTTCTGAGGGGCGCCCATAGTGGCCTTGCGGGGTGAGGCGACAGACAGGGCGCCCCTTCTCCAAGCCAGTATTCCCCACCCCGCCCCCGGGCATCTGCTTCCTTCTTCCTCTTCCCCAGCCCACCCACCTGTGTGTCTCACCTAGGAAAGTGCATCCAGGGAAAGGGAGCACTGGCTTAGTGTGGGGTCACCCGCAACCCATGCCCATGTCCTGGAGTCAGACCCCTCCTAATGTCCTCGCTTTAAAACGGGGCTGTGGGACGGATTAATTCCCAGGAACCCTAGAATCTGAATGGCAGCTTTGAGGGTGTCTGTCAGAATGGGGAGCAGGACCACTTACAGCCATTCAGTACCAGCTCCTTGACCTCAGTTCCCCCCCAACCCCCCACTCCACCACTTCCTGAACCTTGTGACCAACAGCAACCGCACCCTCTTCAAGAGCCTAATCTCAACCTCTCACCCTTCCAGCAACTCCAGTCACTCCACTGCAGTTGTTTCCCAACAGCGCTGACACTTCTAGTCTGTCCTTCTGTCTGCTTTCCCCCTACTGCATTCAGAATCCATGGACCATTACCTCAGCCATTCTTCCCACAGGAATCCTCCATGCCCTTGGCTTGCTATCTGTTTTACTGTCCACGGGAGGAAACCGCAAGTGGAGTCTGCCCACATAAGCCAGGAGGAAAGAAACCTGGCAGGTCACACATTGATACAAGGGGAAGTGTGGTCTCCAACCTCAAAAAGGACTCTCAAGCCACCCAGCCAGCCTTCCATTTTCCCTCCTGGGCTCTCTGTCCTTTCTCCTCGATGGCTATCTCAAAACTTGTCCTTGCTTGGGAAACCACCCACCTCTCCCCGCTCCTCCTCCCTGTGGGAAGATAATTTCCTCTCTGCCCTCTGCAGAAAAAAAAAAAAGAAAAGAAAATAGAGGCCATGGGCCATCAGACCTACAGCTTGGCTGCCTTAGCCCATACCCCCTGCCCCCAGCTTCCTGTTGGAGTGGAAAGGGGCGGTCCTCTGATTCTGAAATCCTATTCTCTGCCACATGGCCACACCCTCCCTACACTCCAGGCCTTTGCTCCTGCTATCTCATTGGCCTGGAATATGCTTTCCCACCCTCTCCAGCCCCCTCCCCCTTCATCTACCTAATTCCCATCTATCCTTCATACTCCAACCTAATGGATAAAGTCTTTCTTCCAAGTTAGAACTAAGATGGCTTCAAATTAGACTACCGTCTGCTAGGTTCTGTTCTAGACTCTTGGAATATAGTAGATAATGTTAGTAGACATTCGAGAACCATAGATTCAGAATCTAGCATCATGGCCAAATATTTGCCTTCTGGTCTGTCCTGCACATGTAGATTTGGGATTTTGATAAAAGCACAATTCTAATGTTGCACACTGATAAAGAGTTACAAATCTGACTATTTGCAATACAATTTGAGTCACGGATACAAAGGCAGGCACAGGCTAGACATGATTATGCATGAAGTGATTGACAGACAGTGTGTTTTGGGGGCCTGGAAAGAGAGGATCATTTCAATTGTGGTGTTTCTGTCCGTCCCGGAGAGGAAGCTTCTGACCCAGAGGGAGATGCCGGTGAGGGGCTGG
>VMDO01041904.1:0-10895 GCA_007922755.1 Pedetes capensis | reverse complement strand
CAATGATAGAACATACTTCAAAACATTTGCTTTTTTTACTAAAGTAAACTAATTTACTTTATTTATTTATTTATTTATTTGTTTTTATTTATTTATTTGTTTTTTTTTACTAAAGTAAACTAATTTAACTCTGAGCATGGATAACACATATTTCTATCAAACTTCAAAAAGCCTTTGATGGAAATTGAATAAAATTGAATCTTTTTAATTAATAATTTAAATTGTTGTAGATGCATTGGGTTAAATTCCCTCTCAATTGCAATATATGTTTTCTGAATTTAAACTTCAATGATACAAGCAAGCATTTTTTTTCAAAAAGGCTTTACTATGATAATCAGCAAACAGAGCAGATTTTAGAAATGCAGAGCTAATGTCATATACTAAATGTCATTGGCACAAGCGTGTGAGATGACATAAGTCTTACTATCAAACTCGTATATTCTGAAAGATCCAAGTATTTGGATCATAGAACAGGAGAAAGTTATAAAGCTGAATCATGAGTAAGAATGAAACTAACTTTCTGTGGGCTCTCCACTTTTAGTTGGCTTGAAAAAGGAATTAATGAGGTGCCTTCAGGATGAAGGGAATCATATTTGAAGTGGACTATTTTATTAATATTTTGAAATAGAGTAAAGATTTTTTTAAAAACTAGTCAATTATCTGAAAATGAGAACAGGAGTTCCACCTTGACAAGCAGAATGTCTTAAAATAAATACTGGGGGTGTATTAAAACTCATTAGAAAATGCATGGAAAAAAATTCCTGTTTCACTTGACAGCTCACTCTAACACATTAGCAGCTTCCTCCTGGGTGTTGGAATTAATTCTGCCACAAATATTTTTAGTATGTTTCAGGTTCCCTCCCCAGTAGGTTTCCACACTTCATTCTTCAAGATATTACTGCTTTCCTACATCTCGTGCTGTGTAGAGAAATGACAAGATATCGAAGGAAAACGGATTACTTGCATAGTATACTTAATGTGCTCAGTTGTTTTAGGTACAGTTGCTTCTTTCCCCTAAGGAATTCTCAGAGAGTTTCTTGCCTGCATTAACCTTGTATCAACTGTTCTGCATTCGGCTTTCAGTGCCAGATGCAGTTGGGCTAATATTGCTGTTGTCACTCACCCTCCAAAGAGTACTTTATTTCATACCAGTAAGAGGGAAAGTTTTAAAATATCCTTTAAAGTACAATAGTGGATGAGAACATATTTTTTTTAATGATTGAATTACATGATTCTCATATTGGCTTTATTTCTCTTCTTATATGTTTTTTTTTCCCAAGAATGATCAAATGATCTATTTTACATTTGTTAAGATCACTTATTATTTTCCTTGATAAGAGTTTTTAAATTCCATTCAGTGAAGAAAAGTGGAATCATAATTATATAAAAATAATAACAGACTTTCACATGTTTTATCCTGAAATATTATTTGAAGTTGCCAAATAGAGATATATATTTTCTTCCCTCAATTTCTTCCTTCCCTTCTTTCCTTCCTTCCTTCCTTCCTCCTTCCTTCCCTCCTCTCTCTCTCTCTCTCTCTCTTTCTCTTTCTTTCTCCTCTCTCTCTCTCTCTCTCTCTCTCTCTCTCTCTCTCTCTCTCTCATTATTTAGGGGATGAAGTTAGGACTGCACAAATACTTTGCAAGTGCTCTACTTGCAGGCTGCACCTCTGGCCCATTTTTTTTTTTTTTTTTTTTTTTTTTTTTTTTTTTTTTTTTTTTTTTTTTTTTTTTTTTTTTTTTTTTTTTTTTTTTTTTTTTTTACTTTTTATTTTAAGTCAGGGTCTCAGTTATGCCAGGTTCCTCTGGCCCAGAACTTGCCATCCTCCTGCATCACCCTTATCAGTCACTGGGTTACATAGGTTAATGATCAGAGTAACTATTTTCTTAATAATGTTTCCTTTTGGTCTCATTTTGTTTATTAAGAGGAGGGTCAATTCTTTGGGAACAGATTTCCACTTCAAGAACTTTAGAGAAATGATAATTTGTAAGGAGTATTTTGAGATAATAGTAATGATGTATATTTGACTGTTTATTGCTCAGAGTAGACCACACTGTTGTAGATACTCTGTTATCTACAATGTTTGAGTAACAGACAATGGCTACTCTCCTGGCAAGGTGGCCCACAAGTTCAACTGCTTAAGATTGTTTTTAAGACTTTACCAAGCAAGTGACCACTGCCATGGTGCACGCTTGTAATTCCTGAGAACTGGGAGGCTGTGGAACGAGTACTGAGACCACAGTCTGCCTGCAAGGGAGCTGATGGTGTGGCTTAGTGATAGAGCACTTGCCAAGCATGCTAAAGGCCCCGAGTTCAGTCCCTCCTCCACTGAAAAAAAAAATCAACCTGCATTATGCTCATTTTCTTTTCATCAGTGGTCCTCATCTGTTTCGTGTTACTACCTGAATGTGTTGTTAGTTCCCATCTTTCTTCAATATCTTGTCATAATATCTATAGTATATAGTAAAAGGGAGACTTAGAAAATGATCCTTATCATGACAGACATGGAGTTACTAAAAAATGCATTCTAACAGAATAGCATTGGTAAAATTATTCATTTATAGACAATATTAAGTTTGCTATTGCTTTGTGTATTAGTAAACGTTTATTTATCATGAAGGTATTTAAGACAATGATGGATGCAATTTGAAATAGCTTTACTTGATATTTTGCTTGTGTGATTTATGCTTAATTTAGTCATTTTAAATTTATTTTATATAAATCTACTGAATGGCATAAAGTTGGTTCCATATTAAATTTCCTAAAAGTAGTTCATTCTTATTCTATCATGAGTTAGCTTGTTCCACTTCAAAACATATTGCTGTTTCTTTTTCATTTTAAAATTATTTTAATTAGCTCTTGATAATTAAGGTTTAATTTCTACTAATTTTTTCTCTCTTTTTCAAATTATTTTTCTTTCTGGTCCCTACATTTCCCTAGATTTATAAAATATATTAAAATTTATATATATAATAACATATATAAATATATATAATATAATATAAATAATAATTTATATGTAAATATATAAATATATAAAATTTATTAAAAATTCTAAAAATTTTTATGAAATTTATAAAATTTTATAAAATTTATAAAAAATTTATAAAATAAATAGATTGAATAGAGTATCTTAAATTCAACTTCATGTTTCCTTGATTTATAATTGTGATTATAAACTATGCCAAGATCATAATTAACATTTGTTCTCTTTGCTCTCTCAACGGGATTTCAAAATAATTGATGATTTATACAAGACCTTCTTTTCCAGTCTCTTCAAAGTCAAAATTTGACAAATGTTGAACGACTAAAAACTGATCTTAAAGTTGTTGTGTCATTAATACTTCTTCCATTCATGAACAGGTGACCTTCGCCACAAAGTTGTGAATAATTGATTCTGTCTATCTTTATAAAAGAATTATTTGCTTAGCAATTAACTTCAATTGTATATACTGGAAAACTTGACAAAGAACTGTTCCAGATTTTGTATACATAAAAATACCATAATTTACATTCAAAAATAATATTTGTTTTCTTAGACTGTAATAATAATTTATTAACAGCTACTTTAGTGCCCTGAAATGTTCTAATGGGTGGATTAATAAGCAGTAAAATGCATCAGCTGTGTTTTATATTCTTCCTGGTTTCATTTGAGTGTGTACATGGGTGAGATTTCAAGTAAGTGAGCAATTGACAGGAGAAAATGTTACAATTAAAAAGAAAATAAAAAAGAAAATGTGGTGGCTCATGCCTATAATCCTAATGACTTGGGAGGTAGAGGCAGGAGAATCACAGTTTCCCAGCCAGCAATACTCTGTCTCAAGATAAAAAATAAACATGGGCTCGTTTGCAAACCAGTGGTAGAGTACATGCAAAGTATGTGTGAAGCCCTGGGTTCAACCCCCAAATACCACCCGTGCCCCTGAAATGCTCAGGGGACAGAGTAATTGGCAGGCAATTTTAGATTTTAGATTGGGTAGTCTGAGAAGTAAGCTCTGAAGAGGTGGTCTTCATCATACCTACTAAACACTAGGAGAAAAAAGGGATTATCACAGTTCCTGAGACACAGATGGGAGAATTATCAGGAGATGATCATGACAAAATTTTCTTTTAGCTTTCTATTACTGATGAACTATAGTAGTTGTTCCCAAAGTTGGCTAATAATTAGAAATAGTAGGTGGACCAAAGATAATGAATGCTTTCGACTGAGATGAAAACATGGAATTGATACTTTTTAAAAATTGTGAATCCAGGCACTGTGGCACATACCTGTAATTCCTTTTAACTTGATGAGGGCCTGAGGCAGGAGCATTGAAAGTTCCAGGCCAGAGACAGCCTGTGCAACTTAGTGAGAACCTGTCTCAAAATAAAATAAATAAATATTTTAAAATAATAAAGGGACTGAGGTTACAGCTCAGTTGTAGAGCATTTGCCAAACATGCATAAAGCCCTGGGTTCAAAACCATCACACTGAGGGAAAACAAGGGAGAAGAAAACAGTTCTGAAATTTGGGGACCCCTTAGTGTTCATTCTGTTGACCAAAATTTGGACTTTATAACACAGCACCACCAATCATTTCAGCCCCACCTACAATGTGCAATAACCCCTCAGTGCACACCTTCGCCATTGTACCACACTGATAGTGATACATATATATCATTACCAGTTTGTAGGTTACTCTTGTGACTTGACTGTTACCTCAGCAAAATCACTCTTCTCTCCCCTGTTGTCGGTTCTCCTTTCTTGTACTACATAAATGCTGTCCTACAAAGTCTCCCTGTATCTATCTATACATATATATCTGACTGGCCTTGAACTCAGAATCCTCCTCCCTCTGCCTACCAAGGCTGGGATTACAAGAATGCAACACCACACCCAGATTAGCCATTCATTCTTATGACACCCCATTCTTATCACTTCTCATATTGTGTTTTCTATCATTTTCTTGAGACCATGTAGTGCTCTATGAAGATTTACCTCCAATCACCAGTGTTGTGTTAGTAGTATTTGTATGTTTAAGATAATGTATTAATCATTTGACATAGGTTAGTATATAAGTAAGGTGAAGAATTTGGGAGATTTAAAATGTTCTCTTCTTTTTATTAAAATTAAAACATTAGCTTATATACATTACATTCTATCATTTGATTATATTTATTTGTTTAAACATTCCTAGCAGTAATTGATATCTGAATTTTCATAATATTAAATATTTTATAAAAGTGTCATCACTTTTAGGAATGTGCAACTGTTATTGGTGTTACCTAAAATTGTTTAGAAATAATGTACATTTAATTAAATGTGTCAGTGTGTGTGGATATAATCAAATGGCTTGAAAATAACACATTCAAAGAATTCTGGAAGAGATACTTTCTGAAGATATACTTTTCAATGGAGAAACAAAAAATAATTTTTTAAATATAATTATAAAATTTCCTCATCTAGTATTGCCTGTAGCCATAACCCTGTGGCATCAGATCCCATCAGACCTCAGGAGCTAAGCAGGGTCAGGCCTAGTTAGCACTTGGATGGGAAACCACCTGGGAACACCAGGTGCTGTAGGCTTAGGAGATGGACCCCGCAATGCACTCCCCAAAATCAACACGCCATTGAAAACCCTATGAACACCAGAGAAGCACTGACAATAATGTTTCCCCTGTTGTATATAGGGTCGCTATGTGTTGAACACAGACTGGACAGCACCTAACAACAACAACAATCTAGTATTATAGCAAGAGTTTTGATAATAACATTTATTTCATTTATGCTCAAAAGTTTATAGAATATGTTCATAATTCTCTGCTTTCATCAAAAATACCACAAAAAAGAATATCTTAACTTTTTTTTCTCAGAAAAATGGGAACAGTATAACACGTGGCAGCATAGTGGGCCACTTTAATTGATTTTAGGCAGCTATTGTTACCGCTACAGAAGCATCAATAATGTGCAATCACAAGAGAGTCTTTTTGCTTTTTTTCGGCAAGCTTGTCAATAGAACTTCATTTTCATTACCATCTCCTTCAGGTGTTTGTACCAATTAATTAATTACTTTCTATCTAGGGAAACCATTTTTTTTCATTGTGGACAGAATTGGTCTAAGCTGCCTTTTCTTTGGGGGAAAATTTATTTACATGATTTCTGTCTCAAGAAATTTAATTATTATAAATTTCATTAAAGTTAGAAGTAAATAATTAAAGTTGGAAGTAAATTGATCATCTTTGGGCACATGGCAAGGTGGAATTCATGGTTTGGTATTATTTGTTTAATCATTTTTACAACAAAATATTGTTAGTTCTCTTTTGAGAACTAACAGTTGCTCTTTCTTTCATTTTATCTTCCTTCCTCCCCTTCCTTCTTTCCTTCCTTCCTGCCTGCCTGCCTTCCTTCCTTCCTTCCTTCCTTCCTCTTTTTAAGGAATGGGTTGGAGTGAAAGAGTTGATTCTGATCAGCCTACTTCCATACTGAAAAAATAGACACTTGACAAAATAAAGCATTTTCTTTATTTTCCTAGGTACTATTTTTAGAACACAATACCAAGAAACATTTCCATGGCTAGATAGTAAGCAAACCTACAATTATAATATTTTCCTCTCAGTTTTACAATGTAGAAATTGTGGCATAATATCTATTTACACATTGGTTCCCCATAAACAAAAATAGGCTAATGTACACCGAATGCAGAGTCCATCTGTCCCACTGGCATTCATCTATCATGTCCCCCTCCAAGGGTCAGGAAATGCACACTATTGAAGCTGAAGGAGCTGGAAAAGGCAACTGCAAGGCTATACTCTACACACACAAACTTGGGATTTTTCATAGGTATAAGGTCATCTGCATCACTTGCAAATCTTCATATGTTAAATTCAATCTGGAGGTCGAAGTGTAAACTGGGAAAGACAAAGTTGGGAGTCAGAACAGTAAGGAAGCAAGGTGTAATTACAATGGCATATTTAGCCAGAAAACACAATAGAAATGATATTCACCAATAATTGCTCAGGCACTGAATAATCCTAATCAAATATATATTCCCAACAACCCCTGAGGTAATGGAGGTTCCGTAACCTTTGTACAAATGTTCAAAGTAAACTGATTTTTTAATCACCAATATTTAAAATGTTTTGAGAAAACCTGTAGGATACTGGGTATGCACTTCAAGTAATTTTTCTGGAGGATTTTATTTTCAGTAACCAGCATTTGTTGAAAGATCCCTTCCTATGAAGACACTAACTTAGTATACCACATCATATTCTGAAGATGGTTCTATGTAATGAATTAGTTGCTTTCATGTAAGCTGGAGTCAAGCCAGTGATTTGGAGTAATAGATTCTTTGTCTCATCAATCTCATGAACCATTTAGTCCTTATTTCAAGAGCAGTTTTAAATCCATTTCTAAATGTGTATTCTATTTTTATAATCTGCCAATCAAATATGCTCTCAAAGGAAGTTACTCAAGTGAATGGTTCCATTATGGCCTTTGATTCCTTTCCCCTCTATTTTAGAACCAGTGCTTCTAAATTACTGTGGGCAAAACTTGGATATTCCCTGTGGGGCAGTGTAATGGAAGAGAAAAAAATCCTGAGATTTGATACTGTAGCTTTAGAGCTCAGTATTTTAGTTTTAATCCTTATTCCCTGGGCTGTATTTATGGAGTTGTATTATTCATTGTGATTTATCTATAATTTTAGGACATTGCATGTATTTTATTTGCCCATTTAAAAATTTGTCTCTGCCAGAAATTCAATGTTTTTGCCAGAATATACATGAATAATTATAAAAATATATAATATGTTACATGTGAATAATCAGCACAAATATTTTTATGTAGGAGGCAAAACACTCTTTTAAGCATAAGTTAAACATGATTTGTTCTCTCTGTTATCTCTTTTAAGCTTTCTAGTAAGCACCAGCATTTTCCTTTTGTAATCATTTTTAGGACAGTCCTAGAAACTTAATCTTTAATTAAAATATTTACTTTGATGTTTTAATTGTCCCTATTGTTTGGAATTTGCCCTGTATTTTCTGGCTACCAGTGGCAACTATATGAAATAAATAAATATCAATAATAATTTTTGAAATTACTCCTCTGGAAAAGCCTGGGAGTAAAACTGTACATAAATGTGTGATCTATATACGATTTTATCAATGACCAGATATGACAATACCATTATCAGCATTTTATTTATTTATTTATTGACTATGAAAGTGACCTATGAATCTGATATGATTATCCTAAACTTGAGGAAGGCTGCTGTATGCTGGGCTTTGTGCCGCTATTTCTTGTCATGATTTTGGTTTTTATAATCTATTTCTGTGGTGGTTGTTTTTATGCTGTTTTGTTTGTCAAAGTTAATAACTTTATACATCTCTGATAACAGTATTCTCATACAACAATGCATTTCCTTTTTTTTTTTTTTTTTTTTTTTTTTTTTTTTTTTTTTTTTTTTTTTTTTTTTTTTTTTTTTTTTTTTGCGGTACTGCAGGTTGAACTCAGGGCCTCGTACTTGCATGCTTTGCAACTGCTCTACCACTGGGCTGCATCCTCAGCCCACTTTTTTTTTTTCTTTTTTTACTTTTTGAGATGGGGGCTCACTAAATGACACAGACTGTCTCTGTTCTCCAACTTGCCATCCTCCTGCCTCTGCCACCCAAGTCACTGTGATTACAGGGGTGTGCCATCATGCCCGGCTGTATTTCCATTTTTTAATGACCAAGTTTTGTCATAAGAGTATTTTATGTTACATATATAACAACACATATAGAGAGACGTGTGCGTGTGTGTGTATGTACACAAGCATATATATATGTATATATAAATATATTTTGTATATGTAATACACCCTATCTAATTTTGACAAAGGGCACTTTTTTTTCTCTTTTCCCTGCAAATCAATGCCCTTTATTTAAAAATGTGGTGATTGTGTGGGCTAAAATCATTGATTTTTCAACATATGCCTAAATGGTTGAATGTGAAATGTGAGCAAATTAGAGAAAATTAGCCTGAAGTTTTCTTTATTCATTTAACACAACCTCCAAAATCTGCCGCTTGGATGTACTTTCTGATTCTTATGAAAATAGCAAATTTTATTTCTCTATATTTATATTCCCAGAGACATTGGCTTAGACTCTTAAATGGGAAAATTAGTTGCATTTTTTATCTTCTAAATACTTTGTCTTAAAGAAAAACAAATTTTAGATTTCATATTAAGAGTTTAAGTTCTCAAACATTCATTTCCATACTAGAAAAAAAATGGTATTTCTCTACAATATCCTAAGCTATAAAAGTGAATGAAGTTAAATTTTAAAAAAAGAAAACATACTACTTCCTGTAATTGATACTAAATTGGTAAGATTATGATCCCTAAAGTGTAGTTTTAAAAAAATGTAACTTAATTCATAAGCTTTTAAATAGGTTTAAAAGCTATAGCATCATAAATGGTTCTTTAAAAAATTGGTTTAGGAGTGACCTCAGAATTCTGGACTAAATGAGGATACATGTAATTTAGTACAGCAATATTATTAATAATTTAAGGATTTTGTACAATTTTTTATGTTTTTAAAAGATATATTTTTGGTTTTGATCACTTCTGAAATTTGTGATATCATCATATCATAATGTCTTGAAATCTAATCTTTACTTTTCTACTTAATCTGTGATCATCAGCATGCTACTTAAGAGCTGCATCTCAATGTCAAATGTAAAATGAAGACAATTTTAGTATCAATCTTGTAAAGTTTCTATTTTTCAATATTTTAAAATTCTCAAAATATTTTGTATAGCAATTAGCTTAAGCTCAGAATAAGCAATGCTAACTAAAAATGTATTAAATACTTTTGAAAAGCTTTTGCTTATGTTTTTTCTTACATGATGACATAATTTTGTTTATTCATTTACTTATTTACTAGCTTATTTACATTACTAAAGGGTTGCACTCATGGCCTCACACATGGTTTGCAGATACTGTACTACTGAGCCCCACCCCCAGCCTATTTTTTCCTTTTTATTTTGAGACAGGGTCTCCCGATGTTACTCAGGCTGCCTCTGGCCTTGAACTTTCCATCTTTCTACTGCAGCCTCCCCATTCACTGGGAATACAGCTGTGCACTAATGCATCCAGCATTGTATAATGGTATAATTTAAAAAGATATTTTTGGCAAAACAAGAGTAGAGGGAGAGAGGGAAGGAAGGAAGTTAGGAAGGAAGGAAAGATAGAAGGATTGAAGGAAGGAAGGAAGGAACAAAGGAAGGAAGGAAGGAAAGAATGAATGAAGATAGGGAGGGATAAATGAATAGAGGAAGAAAGAGAGAAAGGGAGAGAGGGAGGAATGGAGACAGGAAAAGAGACAGAATAAGAGATGGAAATTCAGATAAGAGATTTGCCTCAGGACAGATTCTTGTATAATATGGTGGGAAGGCATACTATTTTGTGTAAGTCTTAAATCTCTTATACTGTAAATTTTGCCTATGATAAAGGGATAGAAAAATATAAGTCATAAGTTACTAGTAGTGTCCCAGATTTTGTCTTTTCAGTATCTGGAGCCCAATGTTCCACTGAACATAGTTTCTTACTGACTTCATTGATCAATGAAAATATTGTCTGTAGATGACCTTATAGGTAATTTTGGGTTTCTTTCATTCTGGTGAATGTAAAGTCATGAGTACATTGGATTGAATGGTGAAATTTATTTAATTTATATTTAAATATTTATTTTAAAAAGGGAGAGGAGATAATGTCAAAACAAAATGATAAAATTTTAAAATCTAAATGTGTATTGAAGCTATACTATAAGTTTAATTGAAGATGAAAGCAGGAGAATCCAACTTGCTTTTTTTTAGCTACTGTATATTCTTTGTGAAAGCTGTCAATATACAATCATTTCTTTGGAAAAGCATACATT